>BTPG01000006.1:108950786-109046873 GCA_036245525.1 Semisulcospira habei | reverse complement strand
AAGGTATGCGCAGATATGTCCTATAAACGTGAATGCCTCTCAGTGACCAGACAGCCTGGTCCCTGATCACCTGGTGCCGGAGCGAACAACATTAACTCATTCAGCCCGATGGCCGTATTTCCCAAATTTTGGAGGCGTCATCTAATGACTATGCACCAGTTGCAGGAGATGGATCGACCATGATAATTAAAGGGTAGTGCTAGATTACCTTGGCGCCGACAGGCGCCAAGCTAATCTGGCACTATCCTTGAATTATCATGGTCGACCCATCTCCTGCTGTAGTGCGTCAGGGCTGAATGGGTTCATAACCAGACACAAAACGCAGGACATTCACCGGGAACAACGGTACTTTGCTCACACATTCAGGACACGTTTCATTGGTAAAGTTTTGTAGAAAGAGACACATAATTATATTCCGCATTTCTGTTGTTTTATAGCAAACTGAAAACACGCGGACCATATTTCTTGCACGTAGCCTACAAATGCAATGTATTTTATTTTTGTATTCACTTGGCGAACTCACACTCCCATGAAACATCTCGTACCGTTTGCAGATGCATTAGCCAGGCATCACCGCAAGTACACTTCTATTCAAATGAGGTGCTGTGCATGGTGTACTTGTGTTTTGCATCTCATTTGAGCAGAAGTGTACTTGCGGAGTACTCCCGGATCGGGTCCTTTCTGGGGAATACATCCGCAAACAGCACGAGACAGCATCATCACAATGAAAGCCATTCTCAAAACTTACAGTCACAGCAACAGCGTTCTAAGTGATAATGACGTGAGAGACTAGCTTTATGTATGCATTCCATTGACAAACATTGGCCCAAAATAGCGTTCCCTCCCTTGCTTCAGATCGAGTAGTTTTCAGTCCGGCACCTTTCAACCGTTTAAGTTACTACATGTGGTGCACGCACCCTGCTTATTTAGTCCTGCAAACGCTGGACCGGCGAGAGCTGCTCACAAAACGCGACGCCGGTTACGGAGTTTCGAACTCGAATTTTGTTTTTCGTGGAAGTTTCTTTGGTGTTTTTCCAACACTAAGTATCGGCTCTGGTTTATATTCTTGTCTGCCATGCATACTTTAACCCTGTCACTGCCGGAGGAAGCCGAGACTGTCCATTCAGCCTTATTGTCAATTCAGCGCCACAGATGCACACCAGTAAACATGGACAGGCCTACAATGTGGTTTAAGCAAGAGGCATAGATCCTCATGAGCCCCCGCAAATGCAGAGGCTCATGAGGATCTATACCTTTTGCAGCTGGGTGGTGGTAATTCCTCGCGGCAGTCTCAGTCGTCATATTCGCACTGTACGTCAAGTTCATCATACTCACTTATCAAGTGAGCAGAGGTGTTGAGAAAAGCAGCGGACGCTCGGCTGGTCAGACTTATAAGATCCAAAGCAGACCAGTATTGGGACGATATCGACAGGAACTCTATGATGATTTCCGTGGGGTTCGGCTGAGCATGTATGATCTTTCTGAGCGCGGAGATACCATCTGAAACGAACATATAGACGATGAAGCCTTCGCTAGCTCATACTAGCTGTTTAATACAGCACACAAGTACCCGTCTCCTTCAGTGTCCCGGTGGTAAATCACAAAGCACTGCAGCACGAGACTGAGTGATCAACCCTGACAGTGCAAGGGTAGTGCCAGAAAAGCTTGAAGTCTAAACGCCGGCGTCTCCTTCGATGATGGTTCGGTGGTCCTAAATTCCAGAACATTTTTGAATAAACACTTAACCCGCATCAGCCCTGGTACAGTACAGAAGTTTCGTTTGCAACGAACGACTCCAAACAACGAACGAGAGCCAAGTCGCGGCGGATAACCATTCTCTGCCATAAGCATGGACACACAATGAACACTCTGAACATCTCCGGAAGGCTCATGAATATCTATGCCTCTTAGAGATGTTGGGAGAGTTGTCTATGCTTATGGAATCCGCCACGACACGACTTCGCTCTCGTTCGTTGTTGGGACTCAGTCGTCCGTTGCAAACGTAACTCGCTATTTGAGGATACAACTCAACCATCATAGCTCAAGGGTAGTGCTAGAATTGTTTGGCGCCTATAGGCGCCAGCTATTATGTCACCACACTGGAAATATCGCGGTTGGTTTGACCCCTGAGCTGACACTGATGTTGTCTTCAGACCAAAACTCCTCGATTTGCGCTCTTCATGGCTTGCAGATCTCGCTGTGTGTCAACACGAACACCGAAGGGGACTAATTCTCTGTTTGACCTGTCTGTCCAACGTTGGATGACTGCCCTAGGTACGCATACTGTGTGTATCCACGCTTGCCTCGTCTCTGGTCCGTCAGTAAGGAAGACAACTGTTGCTAGCTGATTGACTGCAAAGCGCCACGTCTCCTGACGCTAGCGTTTTCTGTGTGAACTGGCGACATCCTCCCGTGACACATCCTTCCCAACCCCTCCAACGACCCACCCCCACCCCCACTCAACCGTGCAGTTCCATCACCATTGACGTTCGTGGTCACGACACCCCCTGCCTCACCCTCATCCTCCCCGTCCTCTCCTTCTTGATGGCAGGAGGAGGGAAATTTGCAGACGCTGACAGACCTCCTCGGGTACACGGCTCGAAACTTTTTCGGTCTCTTGTGGCAGAGGTACAAGTCTTCAAAAATGGTATGCACCGAGTCACAACACTCACGAACAGATATTTCGTAAAAAGCCACACATCCTAACTGCGCGGCTAATGCTACCCCTTCTTGTAGCGGCACCATTCTGTCCAGATTCCGGTCGTTTTGGTTGCCCACTAGCGCCACCGGATTGTTGGACAGCGCCACTTCCGGGGAGGTGACACTCAACTTCCGGTTGCGTTTACCGTAAGCATTGATGAGGAACTTGAGGCGAAGGCACTCGTTGAGTGAGCAGCGGTCAGCCACGGAGTACAGCAGGATGTAGGCGTCCGCCCAACGTATGTTCTCCTCCACGCTGCGCTCGTTCTGCTGTGAACACAAACAATACAACAATAACTGCGCCGGTCCGTGAAAGTTTGAGACGATGAGGCCGTCACGATTGGCCTCGCCGACCACTGACCTGAGTCAATCTGGTCATAGTGCTGTTGTCTAGTGTGCTGGAATATGATTTTGGACCTTACGGCTTCAGCCGTAAGGTCCAAAATCATATTCCAGCACACTGCTGGTGTCTGTCTTATGACTAATAATAAGAGTTTGTCTCTGTTGGCAACTGCATGGCCAGCCGCGCTTTTGATGGTCGGCCAGTCAAGTCAGTCAGTACTGTGAAATTCAAAAGCACAGACCAGCACACCCTCTCGTCCTGATCTGGCGTCTGTTTTGTGGTTCATGACAAGCAAGTCAATAATACACGCAAGCACGCACGCATACACATGCACGGAGTAAAACATTAGTCCAAGCGGGCTACTAAGCCTGATGCCCATGCATATTTGCCGTAACTTACAAATTTGTTAGCCCCTTCATTGCCCAGAAAAAGTGAACACTAACAGCTAGAGGTATGGATCCTCATGAGCCCCCGCAATTGCGGGGACTTATGTGGATATATGCCTTTTGCTGATTCAATATCACGTTGTATCCACGTCCCCTACAGTGACGGCTGGGCATCTCGGTTATCACGTTGTATCCACGTCCCTTACAGTGACGGCTGGGCATCTCGGTTATCACGTTGTATCCACGTCCCTTACCGCAGTGACGGCTGGGCATCTCGGTTATCACGTTGTATCCACGTCCCTTACCGCAGTGACGGCTGGGCATCTCGGTTATCACGTTGTATCCACGTCCCTTACAATGACGGCTGGGCATCTCGGTTATCACGTTGTATCCACGTCCCTTACAGTGACGGCTGGGCATCTCGGTTATTATTACATTGTATTAACCCATTCTGGCAGCCCTGACGCCGCACTACAGCAGGAGATGGGTCGACCATGATAATTCAAGGGTAGTGCCAGATTAGCTTGGCGCCTGTCGGCGCCAAGCCAATATAGCACTGCCCTTGAATTATCATGGTCGATCCATTTCCTGCAACTAGTGCATAGTCATTAGATGACGCCTCCAAAATTTGAGAAATACGGCCGTCGAGTTCACTGACGACGAAACACAACCTGCGTCCGCCGGCAGGAAGGAGTGAATAGCGGAGTAATTTCAAATAAAAGACGCGCGGTCGAAACCTTTGATTGTTGTTGTTTTGCCATAATATATCTGATTTTGTATCCGCCCATGTTAATGTCGACTGTTTGACGGAGTTTGCAGTCAGCACTGTATGGGGTAAGGGAAATAACTGCGTACATGGTCTACACTGAACACGTTGGCAACATGTACAATCGGAAGTGGATTGTCGGTCAATACCTGGGCAGCGGTGTCCAGCACTTCAAATGTGACTGTGTCTCCATCTACACCTCGCGTACAGGTGTACACCTTCTCTGTAACAACAACAAATACAATCAATCATGAAACCAGTGTCAACAAAACAACAAACAACAGGGTCCACCCTACATCTATGCTGGACTAAGCGGCAACACACATACACAAACAGAGCAATGAAACAGTCTGCAACAAACAGAAGAAATACGAGTTGATTGCGGGTTAGTCATTAAGCAGGGGTCGCGTTGCAGGGCCGGATTCAGGGGGGGGGGGGGGCAGAGGGGCACCCCCCTTTTCCCCCATAAAAACTACAACATAAAACTTTGATACACTTTGCTCACCTTGGTGAAAAAAACAAAATAAAGCCATACTCAAAACAGTCAAAACTCTGCTTTAGGTGTCTGATTCAGGTGGTTAATTTGTGGGCCCCCCCCCCCCTCTGTAAGTGATCCGGCCCTGCGTTGGTGTCTTCAAATCTGCTTGCGTTTATACGCACAGGGTCGGAAAAATAAATGCGCATGACACCAAACAATGCGTAAACTTAACTCATTTGAGACGTGCCGCGTCCGGATACGCGGCTTAAGCCGGCACGTTTCGAATGAGTTAATCAGTCAAAGAAACAGTTACGTGAACACGCTATAACATAAGTTATGTTGACATGACTAGGGTGGAAATATACAAAAATTCACTTAGAAAGATGAGGATTTCTTCCCAAATTCTACTGTACTGTTTGGAGCTCAGATGCGTTTATCTTTTAGGAACATTCAAAGTTGTTCATATTTTTAGGCTTATTATGCTGATCCATTTCCCTCCTCTCTAAGCCAACCCCTGATCAACACGCACGTCGGCGCACACAAATAAAGCCGGACACATTGCGCTTCCCGCCATTTGTACACTCTGTGGGCTCGTGTAGCGACAGGAATCCATCTCCTACTCTAACCCACCCTCTGATTCACACACATTGGCACATAGAAATAAAGGCGGACACACGGCGATTCCCGCCATTCGTAAGCTCTGTGGTCTGGCTTAGCATAGCTATTCTGAAGAAGCCGAATGATAGCACGAGCAGCGAAATGACGTCACTTCATGGCATCATTAGTCTCACAACGCCGTGTTCATAATGACCACTCGATGTTATACGTCACTCATCGCAGTACTAACATCTGACGTATCAGAGAATCAACTTTGCAATTTTTTTGCTGATTTTCACGCCTAGGGCTTACAGGTCACAATTTGACTTAATCCTACCCCAGGGCCGGGACAAACAGCAGGCTTATGCAAACACTGTTTATGCGGGTATTAATGAGAAGATAAGGGTTTTTTTCGAGAAAGAAAAATGAAAGTTATGTTAGCTATTTTACAAATTACTTCGAAAAAGTGGTGGAGAAAATTGTCTGATTTTCACACCTAGGTCACAATTGACCTAATCGTACCCGACAGCCGAGACAAACTGTAGTCTTATGTAAATACCGTTTTCGAAAAATCAAGCGATTGTTAATGAGAAGATTGTTTTTTTCGTAAAACAGATTAAATTGTTTTTAAGATTAACCCATAAAATACGTGAAATTAATCCCAAAAACCAGAAAATATATATATATATTTCCCCAATTATCTGATTATCACTGACTTTAAAAGTTCTAGAGGGACAATGCTGATTAACGAACGCATTCAATATTTCCCTTTTATCTATCTATACGCAAAATATCTAGTAAAAATAAGAAACAAATTACGGACTCCAGTGTGGATCAACCTTTTTTGTGTGTGAAACGGCCATTTTCTCGCTAATGAGCATGTCAAGTTAATCAAAACATCGAAGAAAAAAAAAAAAAAAGGTCCCGAGATTCTTTTAGGGACAATGTCCTAAAATTTCAAGCTTGTCCGTCCTCAAACGCGGGCTCTAGTCGCTGTCTCACTCACTCACACACACACACGCACGCACGCACGCACGCACGCACACACACACACACACACACACACACACACACACAGCTTGGCGCCCAAAAGACGTTCTCCAGCAAGGTTTGTGTACACACAAAAATACACACACATATATATACACATACGGCACTTTGGCGCCAAAAGATGAAGACGTTCTCTAGCAAGGTTTGCGTAGCTAGACGTGACGTCATTTTTTATCTTGTTACTTCTTTTGAAGAATTTCTGCCCCGCACGCCAAAAACATCATGTGCAAGCTCCGGAATGCGCTCCGACCAGCCCCATTTCAAAGTCTACCGTATTTTTTAAATACGGTAGACAAAAATGACATTGTCACCGCCACCGCTTTTGATTCACTTAAAAAAATAATGACAGAGGGCATGCCGTCCCTCGGTGTGGCTTCAGCGTGGCTTACTGTTTGTCACAATCGGCCGGTCGTGTGTAAGACGCGGACCCCTCACAAATATGCGTAAGGCCTCGTGATACAAAAAAACAAACAAACAAAAAAAACAAAACACGATTTACGCCACACACACACAAAACTCAATAAACGCGACCCTTGACGGAGGCTGTAAAATCAGTCAGTCAAATCTCAGCAAGCTAAGAGTCCTCGGGTCCAGGTCGGCCGCTGTTGGCCCGCGCACAGCTGTGCGCGGGCCAACAGCGGCCGTCGTGGGCCCGTGGACTCTTAACTGGGATACGAGGCAACTGATTACTCGTACGCTGCAAACTCAGTCGGTCAATCAATCAAACTTGTCGGTCAGCTGACCAATTCTGTCCATTCCGTCGATTTCGATGGTCGGCAAACAGTAAGAGAATATTACTGTCATTCATTTTTGCTGGTAGCTGGTAAAAAAAAAAAAATGATGATGACGGTTTTGATCGTTGGTTTGCATGCTTGTCGGCTTCGCAGGCGGTGTTTGTGGGTGCGCATACAGAAACATCATACCCAGGTCAGGGTCGTAGTCTCCAATAAACCGCCGCGTCAGGAAGCGAACAGTCAAAGCTGCAACACAAAAGTCACACACATGTCAACGACAATGTCACGGTTAAATAGAGGAGCAAGAATCTGACACTCCACATTAACGCATTCGAGACGTGCCGCCTCCGGATACGCGGCTTAAAGCGGCGTATGCGGAGGTGGTACGTCTTGAATGCGTTACTGAAATCAGTTCATCATCTCATTATCAACATCGTTTTCGTCGCCGTCGACTGTCTAAAGCTTCCTGATTAACACCATTGTTAGTTAAAAGGTAGCGCCAGTTAAAGGCGCCAAGCTAATCTGGCACTATCCTTGACCTATCATGGTCAACGCGTCTTCCCGGCCACACTAGAGCACGTATAGAGTTCCCTTGCCTTCCGCTGTCGCGTCAGCCGTCAACTAAATGAATTCAAGTCATACAATAAAAAATAAAATGATGGTACCCGTGAACTCTCTCTTCCCGTTTCTTTCTCCAGCATGAGATAATCAACACAGATTGGAGTGAAGTCAGTTGCCAAGGCATGTGAAATTAACTGAATTCAGACAGCGTCTAACTGAACTGATGTTCTCCATTAAGCACCGTGGTTTAGTTCAACGTTACAGATTTGGGGCAGAATTCCCGAAGCGGATTGTTTATAGGCGAACTAGATCACAAACAGAGCGGATTCACCGAGCATGACAGCTCAAGGGTACTGATTAAGAAACTGTATTGCTGTCTCCGTTCCGGCGTCCGCCAGGTGGTTTAGTTCAATCTGAAAAGGTTTTGGCGGAATTCGGTAAGTAGACGGGTTAAGCTCGCTTGTTCCACTGAGTGAGCTGAGGGGGAAAAGATCGACTATGATGATTCAAGATTAATTGATTGGGTGAACGGACGAACTGAATGGATGAATGGAACAAGCAATTGACTGACTGACTAATAAATAGGTGGGGTGGGGTTATAATGATTATGACTGGTTAAATGATTGATGGATGGATGGACAGACTGAATGAATGACTGACTGGGTTGAATGGATGGATAGAGCGCGAGCAAATGACTGACTGATGAATGGATGGATGAATAGATGATGTTTTTGATTGATTGATTGATTTATGACTGATTGATTGACTACCGACTGACTGATTGGGATTGACGCCGTGTAAGTGACAACGACTATCTCGAAGAGAGGAATAGTAGTTCGATAAAGACTTTGGCGACTGATCGTGCCGATAGGCAAGTCACAAGATCAATCATTTTTGCCCTCGATGTGAAAAGGTTTAACCCTTATCATTCGGAATACACCAGTTTGTGAAATAAGTGTGACTAAAATAGTTCAAGGGTAGTGCCAGAATAGCTTGGCGCCTCTAGGCGCCAAGCTATTCTGGCACCACCCTTGAACTAAAGCCATTGGTCTATATCCTTATCTGTAAGTACTATAATGTAGCTTGCAGTGTACAAATGTAAAGCTTTTAGCCTCAGTATGATATGGGTTAACCCCTTTGGCTGCCAGTACGCAGATTGTGCTTTTAATATCACTGACATTGTAAATCCAACGTCAGAGATCTCCAGCCGTCAAACGGACATGGATACAGTACAGCGATTGCGGGGGGCTCATGAGGATCTATACCTCTTGCAGTTGAGTGCTTTTCAATTTTTCTCAGCAGTGAAGGGTTTAACCTGAAATTAAATCAGTCTTGCAGTCTGCGGGGGTATAGTGCTTCCTGAAGGCAGCGCGCTGCGTTGAAACTAATTATATTATTACAAACAATTATCTGATCATAACCCTTTTAGCGCCAACACCCTACAGCAGGAGATTGATTGACCATGATAATTTAAGGGTAGTACCAGATTAGCTTGGCGCCTGAAGGCGCCAAGCTAATCTGGCACTACCCTTGAATTATCATGGTCAATCCACCTCCTGCAAGTGGTACATAGTCGTTAAGTAACCCTTCCAAAATTCGGGACATTCGCCCATGGCGCTAAAAGGGTTAAAAAGCTTGCCTTACAAGGGGATTCTCAGGCGGCCGGATGGCGAAGATAAGCCGTCTAACGCTTTATTTTATTTTGGATTGCCAGGCAGTGCTTCCTAGATATCTTGACACATTCATCAATAAGACAGCACAGCAGGAGACCGCTCGGCTGTGACGGTCAGGTTAGCGGCCGGCTTGGTCCTAACTTTATTTGCCGCGTAGTATCCGTATGCGAAACAGAACTTGCAATCACATCTAAATCGTAAATTCCGGTTTTCTTTATCCGTATCTCTGCCTCCAGAACCGGTATTTCTCAATTATAACCGGTATGTAACGGCTTTACTTTCCTTTTCCTTTCCTTCAAAAACCGGTAAAATACTGAGAATTGCCGTTTAAACACGCGTGTCGCCATTTACCGCAAACAAGTGAATGAACAGAGGACATATTCTGTGCCAAACAATAGGGAATGTTGAGATTTTAACTTGAATGTATGAGAATTTTCAAAATAGGCCAGTGGCATGGCTAATCAGTGGCATAACTCATCACTTTGGCAATTTTGAAAAATCTCAAGCGTTCAAGTTGAAATGTTAATATTCCCTACTTTGTTTTGCACAGTACACATAGTGCATGGTGTAGCCGGCCATATGTCTAGAGAACACAACAGTACAGGACAGTCTACTTTTATCGCGATACGTAGCAGCCATATATTTATAAGCTTACATAGGCTTATGAAGAAAAAATAGACACACAATGATCAAAAAGTCTTCTGGCAGACTCCAGCCTTAGCTGGCCCGCTCAAGTATGCGCGTGGGCCAGTTAAAGGCTAAAGTTGGCCAGGGGACTGTTTGCTGACTGTGTGATGTCTACATGCGAGCCACGTACCGCGTTGTATCCGATTTCGCGATATTATGATGCGAGTATTACTGAGGGTAAACTGTAATTATCATCCGTGTACATAATTATGTCCGTCTGTGGGACTTGTGGCGGGAAGGGGGCGAGGGGGAGGGGGGAAGAGGGAAGGGGCAGAGGATCGGGGGAAGGGGTGTGTGAGAACAATCTGTAGCACCACAGGCGGAGAAAACCGAAGTTACGGCAGTTATGGCAAGAGTGTCGTGCCCCGCTTACTCGGAGCGTCAATACATTACTTGTTTTCTCCCCCTGTGGTACTAGTAGTAGTGACAGTACATGTCCATGTTGGGGTGTCACGGGGACAGCCTGAGGCCAGAGAGCGGATGACAGTCGCCAGCACCTTACGTCACGCTTACCTTGGTTATCGTCACCTGACCAACCTCCACCAACATTACGCAAATTGTCTTTCTTTTCAAGTCAGCTGCCCGGCCCGAGCCTCAGTGGTCTGCTCGCAAGTTCATGTTGAAACGCCGGTTGTGTTTGATAAAGGTCCATCTGCACAGACGCTTCCACCTCGTGCCATGATCTCCCCTGTGCCCTTGTGGAGAAGCAGAGCAGACCACAGAGCACATCCTCCAGGACTGTGGGAACCACTCTGCTGAGGGAGGAGATATGGCCGAAGCCCGCCACTCACTACAAGAGAAACTGTACGGGCCTGTGGAGGCGCTACAGAAGACCACAGATTTCATTTTGAGAGCCAAACTCCAAGTGTGACGGCGTTCAGCGAGAAGAAGAAAAAGAAGGTCGGCCGCTGAGTACGGACCACGGCTCCTCGATCACATATACTGATATAGTGCCAAATGATGTTACATTTAAATAACTAGAATCGGACTACGGACTCAACATGTGTGTACTGATCTACGATTTTGTACTTCTTACCCTTTAACCCATATCATACTGAGGCTAAAAGCTTCAAATTTATACACTCATGCCATGTGCAAGCTACATTATAGTACTTACAGATAAGGATATAGACCAATGGCTTTAGTTCAAGGGTAGTGCCAGAATAGCTTGGCGCCTAGACTGAGGCGCCAAGCTATTCTAGCACTAAACTTGAACTATTTTAGTCAAACTTATTTCACACACTGGTGTATTCCGAATGATAAGGGTTAACCACAAGGCCGCTTTTTCCAAATTTTGGAGGTGTCACCTCACGACTACGTATCAGTTCTTCTTCTTCTACTTTTCTTTAGCGTGGAAACCTCTATGGAGAGGAATAACCACTGTGTGTGCATGCGAGGGGTGGGAAAATAATATATATGGCTAAAACTAAAAGGGGCGGGAGCTACAGTAAAAACAGGTTGCAGGCGATCATCTACCATGACTGATCATAGTAATGCACGGGCAGTGCCACATTAGCATTACTTTTTTCCGGATATGCTCAGCCGAGCAAGATTGAGACAGATGAGGCAGGCACTGACAGGCAAAGTACATGAACAGTCCCGATTCCTCTGGGTACTGATAGCGTACTTCAGTACAATATAATAATCTACAGACTTCAGCCACGTAGGACGAAGAACTTTACGGGTTAGGACAGGACCAGCCTAGAGCCTGGCGACGTCATGTGTCTGAGGTATATCGAGTCCTAATTAGATGCAGGGTGCGATAAGTTCTGTATACCACCAGTGGTGGCTGGACATGGGTCACACGGATCACTGGCTCTCAGTAGATCAGGCCTATTTATGGAATAACTGAACTATGCTATGTTGACAATACAAGTAATTGAGGTAATTTTAACTCATTCGAGCCGTGCCGCATACGGATACGCGGCAACACGCGTATCTGTATGCGGCACGACTCATTTGAGTTAAAATAACATTTTGCTCATTGGCCGTTCCTTCTACGACTACCGCCTGGTCGCGAGAGCTGGAACGGCCAAAACATCTCAAGGCTCACGGTTATTTTTGATTTAGCTCATTACATCTTGAGCATGAAAAGTGATATCCTTTAAGTTCTAAGTCACAGTTCTGGCGACAGGTCGACCGTGATAGTTCATGGGTGGTGCCAGATTAGCTTGGCGCCTACAGGCGCAAAGCTATTCTGACACCACCCTTGAAAGTATCACGGTCGATCCACATCCTGTCATAGCATGTCAAGGTTTTATGGGTTAGCTGCCGCCTGTCTAACTCGGGCCGCGCTAACGTACTTGAACCCTAACATTAACAAGTACCCACTTCGGTTGTCTCCTGAATCACGAGTAGCCCCGGATCGTGAGATGTAACCAGTGTGGTACTAATCTTGCGCTATAGTAGACCCAGTATCCAGCCTTGTGGCTGAACGTCAGAGGGTCACCTGACTAGGTTATTAAGTCCGTACGTGCACTATAACAGTGTGGTCTATAATAGACTGACGTTGCCGAATATAGAAAAAGAGCCCAAAATAATTGTTGATTGATTGATTGTACATTGCTTAACGTCCCGACAGCAACAAGGCTTTCCAAAATAATTGTGGGTGCGCAAACTCTGTATAGAGCCTTTATCGGGACGGGCCCCTTGGCATACGAGTGAATGGTGAGTTCAGATTACCCCTGACAGAACAATTGCAGTTTAGTGTACTTAACCCATTACATCCTGAGGCTGATTCAGTTTTTAAACTTTGCGTATTGTCCTATGAAGGTTATATAATACAGACTTATTAGGAGATAGATCAAACATTTTAGTCCAAGGGTGGTGTCAGAATAGCTTGAACTATCATAGTCAAATTAATTTCAAGCAGTAGTGTATCAGGATTAAAAGGGTTAATGGCTGATTTGTACGCTGGTTGCGTACCATACAGCAGCAGATAAAGCGGACTAGTCAGACTGATTTTACTTTTAGCCCGTTGAACAACTGAAATGAAAGCAGATATCTAACTTGACGTGTTGACAGAGTGAGTGCCTTCGTAATGGGCACTGAAAAACGAATTGTCTTTGTAATGGGCACCGATTTCAATCGAATTGATTTTTGAACAACTGTAACCCGTGAAATATCCAAAACAGAAGCACGTGAACTTGCAGCACTTCCTCCCTCTGTGGAACAACTGGGGGAGAAATCCAGACCAAAAAGGTGACTGCCAACGAGTAACCCCCCCCCCCCTCTCTCTCCCTCAAAAAAAAAAAAAATAATAAAAAATTTAAAAAAAAGAAAAAAAAAAGTAAAAAATAAATAAATATTTTTAAAAAATCCCAAGAAAGAAAGAAACACGCTCGGAAAAGACGATTACACACACCAGTGTTGTAATCGTCTTTTGTAAGTGTGTAAGTGTGTTTCTTTCTCTGCTGGGTTATTTTAAGTAGAAAACAGGCTATTGGTCTGCTATAGTTGGTCGCCTAAAACACCGCCAGACATCCTTTTTTTCTGGCTCCGAGGGCCAGTTACACGAGAGAGCTTAGTCCTGCGCCAGCCCCTAAGCAAGGTGCTCCGCGCTAGATGAGTACCTTGCTTAGGGACTGGTGCAGGAGTACTAAGCTCACTCATGCAACCGATCTCTGGTCCAGTAACAAAGTCTCTCCCCGAGAGGCGGTACAACAGAAATACGTAGATTCTGACGAAGCCCTCCAACTGCAAAGGCTCGTGAGAATCTGGGCCTCTTGCAGAAAGAAAAGATTTGACTGAAAGGCAAGACACAGGAAACCACCTTTCTCTTAAAGAAAACAAAACTTTCTAATTCTGGGTCCTCATTTCCGACTATGTGGACGCACGTTTAAAGCTGCCGAGTGTTTTCAATCTACACTAAAGTGCCTTAAGATACGGCGTGTCTTCATTGTATTGTCATTTAATTCATTTGTACCTGGAGACATTCTTCACTCCTGCTCAGAAAAAAAAGACAGAAAACCCCCCAGAAGATTAAAACTTAGTGTTGTTTGATTTGATTTTTTTTGTGTTTTTTACATGTGATTCTGCAGCAAGAGAGAGAGAGAGAGAGTTTTTTCTTCTTAGCTTTTTGTGTGCTTCCTAATATATCACGTTCCTTGCAAAAAGGATGAACAGTGATAGGCCGGTCAAGATTAGTATATCAGCGTCTGAGACTTCAAGCTAATCAGGCACTACCTTCGAAATACGTCATGGGCGATTCACCCGTCTGGCACGATTTGTGACTAGTGTTTGTCAAATTCCAGCCACTTCTGCTTTGAGAGTGACGATAACAATGGACTTTCATGTTACAGCGGGGTAAAGCTAGTTCAGTGGTTAACGCGTTCATCGGGGGCTCATGAGGATCACTTTGATTGTAATTATGTCATGTGATATCCAGGTTTTTATTGTGTTGAATTTCAGTGGTTAACGCGTTCAGCGGGGGCTCATGAGGATCACTTTGATTGTAATTATGTCATGTGATATCCAGGTTTTTATTGTGTTGAATTTACGAAAATTGTAGAAACACAGTCTGCGTGGGCTGGCACTGAACGAGTTAACAAAAAGAGGCTTTTTAACTCATTCGAGACGTGCTGCATACGGATACGGCTATTGGCCGCGTATCCGTATGCGGCACGTCTCAAGATTCAAGATCCATTGGCCGCGTATCCGTATGCGGCACGTCTCGAATGGGCTAATCAGCAGAATACAGTACTGATACATGTATAAGATCAGATACAAGGCAATGCTCTAATACACAAGTAACTGAAAAACGCACGCACGCACGCACGCACGCACGCACGCACGCACACACACACACCCGATACATCGCGGTCTTCAAGTCACAGAGTGACAGACAGAGCGTGCGCCCACTTGAACTGCTAGCCAGACGTAAGCGTAGACTTCCCACACAAATACGTCTCCATGCATCAAGGTGCTCTCTCTTGACATTCAACTTAACGCAGGAGATGGGGGCAATGATTGTGTTTTGATATCAGGCCGCCAGCCACCTTATTTATTCATTTGCCTTTCACCGCGCAAGGTTTCATATTGAAGGTAAGATCGTCTGCTAAGCAATTTTACAAGCCAAAGGAGATAACGTGTACTACAACAGGTCTAGCTCGGAAGGGGTGTCCCTAAATAACTTTGCATGTTTTGCAAAATGAGACGATGTAGTAAACCACATGTCTGTTGGTCTGTCAGTGATTTTGGACGGTTCCAAGCACAGACAAGACAATACACATCTGCAGTCCCAGTACGCGGGCCCACTGCGGCCGACCTCTGCCCGGCCGGTGGGTCTCATCAGAGAAATTTATTTCGCAGAGTAACATTGCTCTGAATGAGTGTTTTGTAACTAACTGTGTATCTATGAATCCCCTAACCTCAGCCTGTATGCTTTCGGCGCATCACTGACTGGAAGCTGAAATCGAAATTGCAGTCCTTAAGTGGGCGATAAATATTTATCGCTCATTGGGTGCCGTTAAGTTGGAGCCACTCAGACTCAGCCAATCAGAGAGCGGGAATCGAGACACGTGACAGCCCGTGAAAAACACAACTGGTCACTGGGATTCTGAGGACCCTAATGGAGTTGAGTGGTAGGCGATAGTAAAAGATATTCCTCAAAGTGAGCCTACATGATATGTGCAAAGACATTAAAACACACCGAGTTGCTTGAGACAATCTCGCTCCGGCTATGGGAGGCATATTTAAAACAACACTAACAGAAAGTACACAGTATCAACACTGACTTAGGATAAAAGAATCATTCCTTATTTCTAGCCGGGACACATAAGTTAGAATCTTTGTCAGTCGATAAAAAATCGAAACTCAATAACATATTGTTGGGGTACTGACATATGTTAGTTACTTACTGGGGTTTCAGTAACGCCGAGCAGGCGACTAACTTTATCTCACGGCGGGTTATGCCGTATGAATCACTATATATGATCTTGCATGCGGGCATTTTGACAGTTAATGGTATGGTAAAGTATACGCATGTTCCGGGAGAACTATTTACAGGTACGACAGCATACAGTTTGGTGAGTGCAGATACATAATTATATAAGATAAAACGGTTTGCTTTGTTTGATTTGGCTGTCTCGACGTCAGTTCAAGCAGAAACTGCAGCAGTCCACTGCATTAACCCATCCAGCCCTAACGCACTACAGCATGAGATGGGTCGACCATGATAATTCAAGGGTAGTGCCAGATTAGCTTGGCGCCTTTCGGCGCCAAGCTAATCTGGCACTACCCTTGAATTATCATGATCGATCCATCTCCTGCAACTGGTGCATAGTGATCAGATGACGCCTCCAAAATTTGGGAAATACGGCCGTCTGGCTGAATGAGTTAAAAGGAGGTTTTGCTTTTTATTGGCCGGTTTGTCGGTGCACTGCAGCATGACTAACATGCAGGTTAGCTTCTTTACTTGTAACCAATGTGACACCAAGACCGCATTTGCCCAGTTTTAGGTGTCACCTAACAACAATGTACCAGTTGCAGGCGATCAGGCGCCAACCTAATCTGGCACTACCCTTGGTCGACCCATCTCCTACTGTCGTGCGTCGGGGGCTAAAGGGTTAAAACTATCTGTCCCTAAACTATCTGTCCCTAAACTATCTGGCCCTAAACTATCTGGCCCTAAACTATCTGGCCCTGACACTCTACAAGGTTTGGATCGGATCGAATTCAAGGGCAGCCCGAAAAGAACTAGACGCCCGAAGCTAGTCCAAGCAGCTTTTCTGGCGCGATCAGTGTGACGGTCGATCTGTCTCCTGAAATGTGATGTAGGCATGAGGGCCGGACAACTGCACAGTGGTTGTCTCCCTCGATTCGCTACCGCTCCGCGGTAGCGAATCTAGGGAAACAACCAGTGTGCGGGGACAGCTCCCAGTATTCGGAATTTGACCCCACTAATGAATGAACCAAATGAATGAAGACGCCGGTCATGCAGCATTCGAAGTCCTCTCCAAATGTGCATGTCAGTCTTCTCAAAACATATTGATACAACGGAAGGAAGCATTCGGAATCCCTTCTCATACGCCCTAGTTGTCGTGAACAACCAGATGCGTGTTGACAGTGGCGGGCAAAATTTATTCCGGAAGCTAAGAAAAAACACAATGCACTTTGGGAAAAGCGCAATGCACATTGGGAGAGACGCAATGCACATTGGGAGAGACGCAGTGTACATTGGGAGAGACGCAGTGCACACTGGGAAAACCCTGCAGCAAACATTTGCGGCAAGCAGAAATGCTGATCTGTGTTGAAATGTGTTCACACACACACACACAAACACACACACACACACACACACACACACACACACACACACACCATCACACACACACACACACACACACACACACTCACACACACACACACACACACACACACACACACACGCGCGCGCGCGCACATTGTTTGGGCCGAGCGGAGAAAATTAAAGGGCATTCTTTCATGCCGGACTCAGGAATGTGCTGATAATTCTCGCTTCTGGACTAAATGAAGAGCGGTTTAGGCGGCCTTCTGTTTGGATCAGAACATGGCAAGCAACAAAACACTACCTCTGCTTAAACTACAGGACGTTCAGTTGATCAGTCAAACATTCCAGAAATGACTAATTAAGCGAGATGTGACTGTTTTTACATTAACCCGTTCAGTGTCGTCGTGTGTCACACAAAGGCAAAAAACGACCCCAAAATATAATTATATACACGCAGACTGTGTTTCTGCAATCTTCGTTTATTCAGCACCAAAAAGCCCAAGCTGTCCTAGGAACATGGATTCAAAGTGGTGTCAGCAAGAGGCATAGATCCTCATGGGCCCCCGGGAGACAGAGACTGTCACTGATATACAGACAGCGGGGAGACAGAGACTGTCACTGATATACAGACAGCGGGGAGACAGAGACTGTCACTGATATACAGACAGCGGGGAGACAGAGACTGTCACTGATATACAGACAGCGGGGAGACAGAGACTGTCACTGATATACAGACAGCGGGGAGACAGAGACTGTCACTGATATACAGACAGCGGGGAGACAGAGACTGTCACTGATATACAGACAGGGAGACAGAGACTGTCATATACAGACAGGGAGACAGAGACTGTCATATACAGACAGGGAGACAGAGACTGTCATATACAGACAGGGAGACAGAGACTGTCATATACAGACAGGGAGACAGAGACTGTCATATACAGACAGGGAGACAGAGACTGTCACTGATATACAGACAGCGGGGAGACAGAGACTGTCATATACAGACAGGGAGACAGAGACTGTCATATACCGACAGGGAGACAGAGACTGTCACTGATATACAGACAGCGGGGAGACAGAGACTGTCACTGATATACAGACAGGGAGACAGAGACTGTCATATACAGACAGGGAGACAGAGACTGTCATATACAGACAGGGAGACAGAGACTGTCATATACAGACAACAGAGACTGTCATATACAGACAGGGAGACAGAGACTGTCATATACAGACAGGGAGACAGAGACTGTCATATACAGACAGGGAGACAGAGACTGTCATATACAGACAGGGAGACAGAGACTGTCATATACAGACAACAGAGACTGTCATATACAGACAGGGAGACAGAGACTGTCATATACCGACAGGGAGACAGAGACTGTCACTGATATACAGACAGCGGGGAGACAGAGACTGTCATATACAGACAGGGAGACAGAGACTGTCATATACAGACAACAGAGACTGTCATATACAGACAGGGAGACAGAGACTGTCATATACAGACAGGGAGACAGAGACTGTCATATACAGACAGGGAGACAGAGACTGTCATATACAGACAGGGAGACAGAGACTGTCATATACCGACAGGGAGACAGAGACTGTCATATACAGACAACAGAGACTGTCATATACCGACAGGGAGACAGAGACTGTCATATACCGACAGGGAGACATAGACTGTCATATACAGACAGGGAGACAGAGACTGTCGTATACCGACAGGGAGACAGAGACTGTCATATACAGACAGGGAGACAGAGACTGTCATATACAGACAGGGAGACAGAGACTGTCATATACAGACAGGGAGACAGAGACTGTCGTATAGCGACAGGGAGACAGAGACTGTCATATACAGACAGGGAGACAGAGACTGTCATATACCGACAGGGAGACAGAGACTGTCATATACCGACAGGGAGACAGAGACTGTCATATACCGACAGGCAGACAGAGACTGTCATATAACGACAGGGAGACAGAGACTGTCATATACAGGCAGGGAGACAAAAACTGAAGTGGCAGGAGGGAAAGTAAGTGAAAACTGTGGTGAAATACGAGTTGTCATTGTTTGACTTCAATCGAAAGTTTGGAGGAACTGACTGACAGCGAGAAGTCCCTGCACCTTCCTCGGCACCAAACACATCAGGCTCTTGATAAGTGTGTTCTTGCCCTTGATAAGTGTGTGCTAGTCTGTGATTTGTGACCTTACAGTTCTATACTGTAAGGTCCCAAATAACAGCCCAGAACACATACGGCATGGTAGTGTGGCATAGTATAGCATGGGATCTCTCAAACGCACATTTCTATCTTGTTCCAAAAGATGCTGAAGGTGCGGGAGAGAGAATGAAAGCTAGAGATTTGAATGCCTGTTGCCAGTAAAGCGCTAATTCGTGTGAAACGTCCACCTTGCTATTAGCTACGATGGTCGACACAGCTTCAGCTGTAGCTTGTCAGGAACAAATTAATAATAATAATAATATACTACTACTATTACTACTACTACTACTACTACTAATAATAATAATAATAATCACCATCATCAACATAATCATAATAAAAAACGATAAATAATAATTTAATGGTGTGTATTTTTACTTAACCGCTTCACTGCCAGTGATCGCAAATTGTAAATCCAACGCCCAAGAATTGTATTCGTCCAAGGAAGAAAGTGGTGTAAGCAAGAGGCATAGATCCTTATGAGCCGCCGCAACTGTGGGGGCTCATGGGAATATATGCCTCTTGCAGCGGTGTAGCGTTTCTCGGTAGTTAAAGGGGTTACAACGTACCTGATTTACCAACGCCATTTTGCCCCAGCACTGCTACACGGAAAGGTCGTGACTTGTTGGCGATGGAGATGCGACGCAGCAGCCGTGGTCCATGCGACGGGGACGCCAAAGCCATGACGTCATCCAGGAAAGGACGTCGCACTCCGCAACGCACAGTCACAGGCGATCCTGCTCTGGCCCCTCTAGGATCACTCCACGCGCTGTCTAGGGCGGGCATCACTCAAATGCATATCAAGGCAGAGTCCTGGCCACTGGCAGTGTCACAACAGGAGAACTGACATCACCCGTACGCACAAGAAGAAATGGTCCTATTCACTTGCAGTTTCGTATCTTTTTTCATTGAAAGTTTGAGTAGCTCTGGTAGTACGATGCCTCCTGTTCCACACGGACGATGTTTTGACAAGGTATTCAAGAAAAACTATTTATAGAGGGCATCACTCGTACGCATAGCAAGAATGAGTCCTGTTCAGTACTTTTAGTTTCGTACCATTTTCAGTAAATGGAGAAAGTTCGAGCAGCTCTGGTAGTATGATGCCCCTTGTTCCACGCGGACGCTGTTTTTGACGAGGGGAGGTATTGAAGAGAAATGTTTATAATGGGCATCACTCAAATGCATTGCAAGAAGGCGTCGTGATGACTTCTAGCTTCACGTCTTTTTCACGCAGAAAGTTCAGTTGGGCCTCAAAGTATGATGGCGCGTGTTGCACACCAGAGGTGTTGTTCTTGACAAGTTATTCAATAGAAATTATAAGGCTTTCTCTCGTTGACCCCGGATTCGACACAGTTCGAACACACAGTATACCACGAAGACAGACGCGAATCTGGATGAGCAAAAAAACATCTGACCTGTTTGGCAAAGACAGTACAGCCGTTAGCTCTTTCGAGACGTGTCGCATCCGGATTCGCGGCCTTAGGCCGCGACTCCGGATGCGACAAGTCTCGAAAGTGTTAAGTCTATTTTTGTGCAGCCAGATTTTGAACATTGGAAATCTGACGTTTCAACAAAATGGGCTTACTTGATCCCTTGCAAAAATTAGGGCAGAAATGTGAGCTGGTCTGTAATATTGAACCTTATTCTGGGAAAGTCTGGGATTTTAAGGCCAAAATATCACAGACCATGGGCCGTAAGATCCAACAGCACAGAGAATCACGTACGTAACACCCACGGACGTGTAAAGACGAAATAGCGAAGATTGAAGAAAATGGTCAGAAGAAAGTGAGTTTGGTCCAATATTTCAGTAGAAACATCACACAAAGAACATTACCGTGCGCACCTTTTGTTTGCAATATTTAGAAACATCACACAAAGAACAATACCCTGCGCACCTTTTGTTTGCAATATTTAGAAACATCACACAAAGAACAATACCGTGCGCACCTTTGTGTGCAAGATTTAGAAACAACACACAAAGAACACTACCGTGCGCACCGGCCTTTGTGTGCCAATATTTAGAAACATCAAACAAAGAACACTATCGTGCGCACCTTTTGTGTGCAATATTTAGAAACACCACACAAAGAACACTACCGTGCGCACCTTTGTGTGCAATATTTAGAAACAACACACAAAGAATACTACCGTGCGGATCGTAGATCAGTGTTCTTTGTGTGTTGTTTCGAAATGTTTCTGATTTTCTTCTGAACATTTCTATCCGTTTTTCTTAAACTCTAGCGGAATTTGTCTTTACTTTATTGTGAAATAACTAAGTAATATTCTGCTTGGTGGTGAGTTACAAGACCTGCCTTTTCACCTGTGTATTTGCAGCTTTCTCACGAAATTCCTGTTTACGGTATCAAGCCTGCAAATCTCTTTCTCACATAAGTCATTCCTTTTCCTGTGATTTTTCTCTTTCTTACGTCTTTTCGAAAACTGTACAAGTTCCTACCAAAGACACACACCGCATCAGTACTGAGGAGCAGAGGAAATGAATTAGTATCGTCTTTATTTCTGTCAATGGCGTCGATGCCATCTTTCATAAATTTCTTGTGAACTCATCCGCAGATGCACAGAACTGCTGTCTGCATTAATTTCCGCTGTTAACGCTGTCAGGTGAAGAAAAAGTTGTCCATTTTTAAAAGCCACATTTCTCTCTGAAGCTTGTCAGAGTTTAAAGAAAACTTGACCAAAAAAAAAAAAAAAAAAAAAAGAAAGAAAGTGCCTAGCGCAGAACGTATATCCCGCTAAAAGATACTGTCTTGAAGATTTTGGGCTGCGCGGATCTCGTAAACCGTTAGTCAGTTATACAAAGGGCACTCCACTTGCAGAGACACCAGGTGTAACTTTTAACAAACATACTTTGTGTGTCCGCCAGATGCTAAAAACAGTGCGGATGATTTTGTGAGAGAGTGTGTGTGTGCCGTGTGTGTGTGTGTGTGTGTGTGTGTGTGTGTGTGTGTGTGTGTGTGTGTGTGTGTGTGTGTGTGTGTGTGTGTGTGTACCCAAATCGTAACAGAACCTGGGATGAACTTCCAGCTTGCGCGCGCCAGTTTCAATGCCTTTCTTGAAATTCCTCGGCCTCGCACATCTCTATGATGGCGCGCCAGAGCGTTTTACACAAAATATCAGCATGGTGTGATGTAAACAGATTAAGAAGAGCGTTGGGATGCATAAATCCTTAACTCACTTACTGCCAGCGGACGGGCGCAGACTGTACATACAGACATGCACTTTTGAAGCGTCTTCATTCAAATCCAAAGATCCTCAGCCGCCCAAGGAACAAGGATACAAAGTAGTGTCAGCAAGAGGCATAGATCTTCATGAGCCCCCGCAACTGCGGGGGCTCATGAAGATCTATGCCTCTTGCAGTCGGTTCAGTTCTTGCCCATCCTTCATCGGCAGTGAATACGTTAAACTTGTACAAAACCTATTTCGCCCCAAGGGGCCACGATGAGCTACGACGTGCGTACTCTCCGTCTCCAAACGTCTCAGAATATTAAAAAACCGCTCGCTGCAAGCCGCAACGCATCAGAATAGACAATATCCCAGCATCTCGGAACAGACTCGATATGTTTTAACAGGCGTCTCTGGCTTTCACGCACAGTAATATGCTTCTCATGATTGTTGTAAAAGCCAAAGGTATGATATTATATGCGTCGAGGACTTTGATCACAGAGCAAACTGAGAGGTAGCTATAAAAAAAAAGAGCCAAACTTCAGTCAGTGAAGTTACACTGGGAGCAATTCTATAATCTGTGACTCCCCAAGCGATCTGTAAAGGGAACGAAATACCTTTGATCCTGAAACTATTTGTGGCAAAGGCCGGTGTTGCAGTGAAAAGATCCAGTCAAGAAATTTACAATCTAAACGATCCTCCGAGTACAGCATTGCAAACGTTCACACTCTCGCCGCATTTGCTGGCCTATAACTTACCTTACGGGCTACGCTTCGTGATTTTGGACACTGCAGCTCTTATGTGTGTTGGCCTGCGATTTTAAAGCTTACTTACTTAGTTGGGTTTAACGCCGAGCAGGCGACTAAGGCCATCTCACGACGACAAAGGTAAAAAGTCTGGCCCGTCCAGCCCAACTAAAAGAAATGGATTAAGACAAGATACAAATAAATATTTAAAATATTTCAGGCTAAATGTCGTACAAGTCTGTAAGGGATATGTCTACAGACTCTTGAAAATGTCAAAAGAGTAAAAATTCACATGAAAGCCGTAAGATCCAGAATCACAGACCAGCACAAGACGGTTAGTGTCCTAACTTCACCCATTTAGCTCTGGCGCCCTGCAGCACTGGACGAATCGACCATGATAATTGCCGAAGGGTAGTGCCAAATTAGCTTGGCCTGATGGCGCCAAGCTAATCTGGTACTACCCTTCAATTATTATGGTCGATTCATCTCCTGCAGATGGTACATAGTTAATTGATGACACTTCGAAAATTTGAAAAATCCGGCCTCGACGTTAACCCTTTTAATGAAGGCGCCAAGCTAATCCGCTGGCACTACCCTTGAATTATCATGGTCAATAAGTCTGCTGTAGAGTATCTGGGCTAAACGGGTTATGACGAGAGAACATAACAGCTAGACAATCTACTCTCGTAAAAAAATCATACGTGCTAGACCGATCCACCCAGACTTATGGAAAAATGAGTAACCTCGTTCACCGCCGTATCATGAAACGATAGCCGTAGTTTTCGGCCATGTTATATACAGACTCCTTTGAATGAGGCTGACGTCAGTAACAGTGGTAGAAAAAGTGCTGAGTGCATGCCGGGGCTGAGCGACTCTCCAGGCTAAGGTGTGGGCCCCTGCACGTCAATGTTTGACCTCCCTGTCCTGGTGCACCGATTGAATCTCGCTTTGCACGAGCTACCCGGTGCTTTCCTCTTCACGGTGATGCACGTAGTCCTGAAACACACAGAGCACGCACTCAGTTTACGCGGAATCATGTTACGTTTCAAACGTATATGTCGCTACACACTGACGCGTTCGCACATTCGTTTTCAAATACACATCATCACTGCGCACACACACACACATACAAGCACGCATGCACCGTCACACACACATACACACGCACGCACACACGTACTAGTACACACCTGATTTTTGGCAACTCTTGCCTGTAGCTGTACATTCCAAAATCGCGTGCTCGGGGCTCACACAACATATTAATTCACTCCAGACGTACTGCATCAGGACACGCGACAAAAACCGCGCTTCCGAATTCAGCACGTCTCGAATGTGTTATTAACCATTAAAGCTCTGACACGCTCCGGCAGAATGTGGATTGACCATGACAGTTCTAGGACGGTGTCAGAATAGCTTGGCGCCTACAGGCGCCAAGCTATTCTGACACCGTCCTAGAACTGTCATGGTCAATCCACAGTGTCCAGAACTATGACGTAGACCTCAAAGGACACCTAAGAAATATGATAATTTCATCCTCATGATTCCTGAAGGAGTCATCACGACAAAAACCGCTACCGACAGCCAAAGGGTGAATATTAAGTAGTCTAGTTCCATGTCTCGCAGAACTGCCGATTCCAACACACCAAATACAGCTCGACACAAGATTTCACAGTTCTATTTCACTGGAATAAAACTCCAATACTGAGGTGCAAAAAGAAACAAAGAGGCAAGCGTGTTGGTCTGTTATTTTGGACCTTATGGCCTAGAGTCGTGAGACCCACAGCCACAGACCTGCACACAACGCAATGACGTGACAAAAGCCCTATAATGAGCGTAATTGTTGTGTTTGTGTGGCTGAGTGACGCAAAGCAATTCGGCAAACATATAGGGTTCCAATGGCAATGTCAGCGTGGCACAGCGCATGTTCTGTACGAGTGTTACGGCGTGTGCGGCACAGTTTCCTCTCCAAGGGAGCACAGAAGATCGACGATTTCAAGTTAGAATCCAATGTATTAATTAACCCATTTAGACACAACGCATACAGCATGAGACAGGTCGACGGTGATTTCAAGGGTAGTGCCAGAATAGCTTAGCGCCATCAGGCGCCAAGCTAATCTGGCACTACCCTTGACTAAAATATCATGCAATTAGTATATAGTCGTTATGTGATACCTCCAAAATTTATATTTAAACCTCCAAATTGTGGGAAATGCGGCCTTGGGGTTAAATGCATAAATGCACTCCCCCCCCCCCCACACACACACACCATACACACACCCACTGCGCACACACACACACACACACACACACACACACACACACACACACACACACACACACACACACACACACACACACACACACACAAGAAAAGCGAATCTTTTTCAGACTTTCATACTTTTTTCATACTTCGAAGCGATTTCAAACAGCAAAGTTGCCAAGTTGGACCGTACATGCGAAGCCAATAAAGCCCGTCATAACACGCTTTGCAAATCAAAAGGGCAGGCGCACGATTTAACAACTAAACAACATCAAAGGACATCAGAATGCAACGTTGAAAGAAAAAGCATTGTCCAAAACGGTCATGAAGAAACAAGAGGTCACACGGAAGCTGCAAAACGGACTCACCTGTCCACAGAAAATGGCCCGACACTTAATCTCACAAACACACACACACACACACACACACACCCGATAATCTTAATACCAACTGTCCCTCACCTCTACAGCACAAACACACACACACACACACCCGATAATCTCAATACCAACTGTCCCTCACCTCTACAGCAAAGAGTTCACTGTTAACTCATTCGCGGCCAGCCACATCCGGATGCGCGGCATAAGCCGCGCATCCGGATGCGCCTGGCCGCGAATGAGTTAAAGAAACCTCTCCAACGTCAGAACGGTGCAGACGACGCTTTTCTTATTGTTTTGATGACCATACAGGAGACTCACGCCATAACTTACCATCTGAACGCACAAACGAATTAAGTTTTAGTCTCGTCCTTTCACCGAAGATTACTAGACTGAAGCGAGTTCCGCTCTTTTTATTTTCTTTAAAAATTACCAGGCGCTGAAATTCAGACACCCTTTCTGTTCACAAACTGCTATGCATGAGACAATGTCAGCTGGAAAAAGGACGGGAGTAACACCGGCCCAAAAAATAGGTCACACCACTACGGAGATCAGAAAACACGATTGACAGAATTTTGCTGTCGAAATGTCACGGTAAACGTAGGCTGGGACGGCTGGCAGCCCAATTCACAGTCTAAATTGTCCGGGTCTTTTTTTCAACCAAGGCCATGACTCATTCAAAGACACGATAATAAGCTGGTTAACCCTTCAGCTGTCGGTAGCGCTGTTTGTCGCGATGATTTCTGCAGGAATCATCGCAACAAAAACCGCTACCGACCGCCTAAGGGGTAACCCCTTCACGGCGGAAGCACATAGAAAAGCCCCCCCCCCTCCCCCTACCTCCCCCCCCCCCCCCTAGCAAAAAAATGCCCACAAAGTAAAAGACTAGTCTGACTGACTGAGAAGGGGCGAATCAGTTGCCTCCCAAAGTCAGTGGGGTTTCCAACTGTTTGTTTGGAATAGCAAACCTGTTGTTGGAGATTTCAATAGCCACTCAACATGCTGGGGGTATGAGGAGACTGATAAAAGAGGAGATAAAGTAGAGAACTGGCAGATAGAAAGTTGACTGGTACTGCTAAATGATCTGGAAGACCACCAACATACTTTTCCAGGAGATGGCTAACAACATCCACGCCTGACCTGGCCTTTGCTACGGATGACCTTGCTAAGAAATCAAAGAGAGGAGTGCTAAGCCAGCTTGGTGGAAGTGACCATAGACCTGTCACGATCTCTGTAGATCTTGACTATAAACCAGAAGACCCCAAATTCTTCCCTACGTGGAACCATAAGAAGGCTGACTGGAACATGTTTGCATCACTGACAGATGTGTACACAAAGGGCATCAACAAAAAGGACAAAAATATTAACCGGCTTGTACGAGACCTCAACAAGGCCATTTCGAAAGCAGCCTCTGAAGCAATCCCACGAGGCGCCAGAAATAATTACAAACCTTAATGGACTGAGGAGCTGAAAAAAACCTCGAAGACCAAGTACAAGAAGCCAGAGAAAACGTAGAAAAGAACCCCTCCACTGAAAATAACATTACTTTTAAAGCTGCAGCTGCAAACTACAGAAAGACCTATCTGCAAGCGGCAAGAAACAGCTGGAGAGACAAAACTGAGAAGCTTAACCTGGACCGTGATGGAAACATGCTGTGGAAGCTTATAAGAGCCATGAACGATGAAACCAGGAAAGGTTCCTCTATTGTCATCGAGCATAACCAGGAGATGCTCACAGAAAGAAGAGCAGAAAACTGCTTTATAGAGAAATATGAAGAAGTCAGCACCATCACCATCCCAGAAGAAAGAAACATGGAAATCCAGCAGGAAATCAGGGCCCAACAAGATGCTACACCTGATGCAGTGATGACTGACCCCTTTACCATGCAGGAGCTGGAAGAGGCCATGAAGTCTCTAAAACAGAAGAAGTCCCCAGGGCCAGACAAGATCACCAACGAGATGCTCCTGCATCTAGGTCCCAGAGCCAAAGCTGTCCTTCTGGACACCTTCAATAATAGCTGGAAGAGAGGCCATGTTCCACAGATATGTCGAGAAGCAGACATGGTGCCCGTTTATAAGAAGGGAAAGGACCGTACAAAAGCACTCAGCTACAGGCCCATAAGTCTTACCAGCTGCATGGGGAAGCTGATGGAAAGGCTCATTCACACGAGACTCGTGTGGCTCATGGAAAGGAAGGAAGTCTTCACTCCTGAACAGGCAGGTTTTAGGCAACACCGCTCCACTGAAGATCAGATGACCTACATTGCCCAGAAAATAGTAGCGGTCGACGGCTTCCAAGACAACAAAAAAAAAAAAAAAACCACCAAAACTTTGACAGTATGGATTGACATGGAGAAGGCGTTCGACAGAGTGTGGAAGGAGGCACTGAAACAGCCCTGATGAAAATGCTCACTAGCACCAGATGGGGAGCAGATGCTGGCATTCTCAAGAAAATGTACACACGGAGAATCCGACCAGTCTTAGAATATGGAATGGCAACATGGGGAACGGCAGCGAAGTCAAACTTTGACAAAGTCGGAAAAGTTCAGAAGCAGGCAACAAGAATCATCACTGGTGCCGTGCGTTCTACTCCCATCTCTGCACTGGAAAGCGCATCTGGACTGGAGTCACTAGAGGAGAGAAGCTCCTGTTACAAGCAGCAAAGTTCAAACGTCTGCAGAACCACCCGATGAGACAGAGAATGTCAGAGCCAACAAAGGGTAGACTCAAGCTCTCCAGCTTCATACATCAGACCAGGATCCTTGAGCGGAAAAATCCAGATCTCCTAGATCACATGCCAAAGGAGATCCCAAAACCCTTGAGAATCCTCCATGGAAGCGCTCGGCTGAACCCCAAATACACGACAGCATACCAAAGATCCAGAAGAAGGGTACCCAGTGTGACACAGAACGCAAATCCTACACGATGGAGCACATCCAGACCCACTACCCACAAGAGGTCTGGACCCATGTGTGTACACGGACGGTTCTGCAACTGACGCTGTCACAGACGGAGGAGCCGGAATCTACATTAAGTAGCCAGGAGGGAGAGAAGCAGAGATCTCTCTCGCTACCGGTAAATACGCCACCAACTACAGGTCAGAAGCAGAAGCCCTGAGAATTGGTGTAACTACAGTGAAAAACTGCACGGAGACATCTGACTCCATTGTGTTTCTCACTAATGCCCTCTCCATACTACAGGCCCTAAAAACACCCAAAAACAAGGACCTACATGATCTGTTTTGGGCACTCGCCTCCCTTTGTACAACACACATGGTTGTGCTGCAGTGGATACCTGCACACTGCAAGGTGAGAGGCAATGAAACTGCAGACAGGCTAGCAAAGGAGCATCTTCAACAACCCAAGAAGACAAAACAACGACCTATGCAGAAGCCAAGACTATCATCAAAAACAAGCAGAAAACAAAGTGGCTGCGAGAACACCCCAGCTATTACAAAACAGATGGCTATCACCTACTGACCAGACTGGACCAGGTAGTTATCTTCCGACGACGCACCGGCCATAACAAACAGTGAACTGGCATCTCCACACCAAGTTTGGAATTGGCCAGTCAGACCAGCGCCCATGCAACTCTGGTAGCATGACAACAGACCACGTGCTACAGACCTGCCCCATGTTCACAACCCTCAGACGGAGACCGACACTGGCCGGAGGAGACAGAGGCATCCCGCAAGCTCTATGGAGGCCTGGAGGACCTGCGGCGCACGGCAGCATTTACAGAGGAGACCGGGCTGTCCATATAAAGAGTGGTCGAGGAAGAAGAAGAAGAAACCTGAGACGAAAAGCGCCATGAGGGAACCACGCTTCCCTGACTCTCAAAATATCAGACGTCTTAGAGGGGAAAGCGTGTTTTTTTTTTTTTTTTTTTTTTTTTTTTTTTTTTTTTTGTTGGTGGGGGGGGGGGGGGGCAGCTATGGTCTTTCGACTGGCCGAAAATAAAACGACGCGGGACCGAGGAGGGCGGGTGGGTGGGTGAGAGGTGGTGAGTCTAACCAAGGGAGCTGCATCCTCTCAACAAAGGAAAAATATATCGCATTTTTAAAAAAATTAAATGCTGAACACCAAAAAGAAAAACTCACAGTAGAACAACGACTGGCAAGTGACAGCGTCCCGTCTACATTCAGGATTTCGCACGGCGTGAGTCGAGAGTCCATAGTGCCCAGCAACATGAAAAAGCAACACTAACCTTGATAATGAATGAATAACTTTGATATGTCACCGCCTATCCTTCTTCCCCGCACTTTACCTGTCAATCTTCTTTCATGTCGTCTGCCGTGTGCCCTAAGTATATGCATACCATTTCCGTCTGTTGTGGGAAATTAACCCCATCCCCGCCATTGGACGCAGATTGTTCTGAAATAGTTATTCATTATTGGACAACGACCCGCAGCCGTCCCATGGACATGGAATCAAAGTTGTTGCAGCAAGAAGTATAGATCCTCATGAGCCCCCGCAACTGCGGGGGCTCATGAGGATCTATACCTCTTGCAGCTGGGTGACGTTAAACCTTTCCTAGGCAGTCAAAGGGTAAGACTGAGTTGACGAGCGCAGTTAGGGTCAAAAAGGGTCGTCACAAGATCCGAAATTGTACATCGTTCAACCACCAAACTAATGAAGCGAACACAGCGAGCCCCGCCACGAGAAGTTAGGTAGAGTTGCACGGACTTTCGGTCAGCCAGCCTTTACGGTCATTTCAAAATTCAAGATGACATTCTTGCTGCCAGAAAAAAAAAAACCGGCCAGAGTATGCCCATTTCTTCCCTGCCACTGTACGTACATTTTGTTTCTGAAATCTTCACTCTAATGTTCATTCAACGACCAAAAGCCAAACCGTCCAAGAAACATGGATACAAATTGGTCTCAGCAAGAGGCATAGACCCTCATGACCCCCGCAGTCGCGGGGGCTCATGAGGATCTATGTCTGGTGCAGTTGGATCATGTTCACTTTTTCTCGGCAGTGAAGAGGTTAAACCCTTACACTACGAGTGAAAATGACCTCCATTTCTGAAACCTTTGCCAGTTTGAGTGAAGAGCACATAGAGGCTTACCCGGCATCTGTAAGGTCCAAAATCAAAGGTCAGCACGCATGTCAACAGCCACAAAACAAATACTCCACGCAAAAAGCACAGAGCCGATTCCCCGTCGACTAATTCTATCTGCGGTTTTCCCATCAAAATGGACAGCAGAGGCCCGGTTCACACGAGAACAACGGGGGACATAGCAGCGTGCAACTCAGCCACGAGGACTACGCCTAAAGTCGTTCGACCCAAAGAACATTGTACGTGGTAAATTGAACACGTCATCCGTGCCTCTCCTACAGAAAGTAGAGGGTTTAGAAGAATGTATGCCTCTTGCAGATCAGGTGAGGTTCGTTTAACAAATCACGAATTCAAAACCCTTCTCGATTCATGACTGCGCTCTGAATCCGTTCTTTTTTTCTGGAAGGTCCCTACGTAAAAAATTACATAATAATAATAATAATGATGACAATAATAATAATAATAATAATAATAATGACAATAATAAAAATAATGATGGTGATGACGATGATGATGATATAATAATGATGATGATAATAATAATAATAATAATAATAATAATAATAATAATAATAATAATAATAATAATAATTAATATGCCAAAAATAAGAACAATAAGAATACACTGTCGTTGTTGCTGTCGATAAAAGCAGAACGAAAATCCTCGCGATTTAAAGTCCATCATCGTACGTATGGGCAAAAATGAACCGCAGAACAATAAGCCTACCATGAAAATACTGTTGGGTTGAAAAGTCCACCTTAGCCAAAGTACTGTCCTCGACTGAACAAAGCCCATGAAAATACCACGACTCGGAAAGTCATTTTGTCTCAAGCACTGTCCTGAATTTCCCGCAACACTAGAACAAAGAAACCGCGTCCCACTGTCAAGAATCCACTGACACGTTAAACCCAGATCACGTCCTCAGACTGAACTACACAGAAGGGACTAAATTAAATCGATCACAACTTCAGCAAGAGGCATAGATGCTCATGAGCCCCTGCGAAGCAGGGGCTCATGAGCATCAATGCCTCTTGCAGACGAAAGGGTATGTCTGATGCAGTGATACTATCTTCAGTGAATGGTAAAATATCCGGGAACTAAAAGTCCATTTAGTGTGCAAACAATGACATTTCCATTATAAAAGGGAATGGCGTGGTATCAACGGATTGCCATAAGAGAGATATCAGGTAAAATCTACGAGCACACAAAAAGCCTACATCGAGATCCTCAGGACATAAACTCAGACATGATATAAAATACGACTACACAATACCCAGCCAACAGACGCATGGAATGTCATGCCACACCAGTCGTGAATCCGCCATTGACGTCTGACACGCAATATCATACATCATAGGCTTTTGCCAGGTGAGCGCGCGTGGAGCTGATCCGACCACTGTCCATTGTCGGTCAGTCAAATTATATAAGTAGTGACCGTTGTGCCCATTTTATGACTCCCGGTCTCTGAACAAAAATCCCTTGTAGTCACGACTGACCAACTTTGGGGGGAGATGGATGGAGTTTTCGCTGTCAGTAGCGTTTTACGCCGTGGTGATTCCTGCAGGAATCACCTCGACGAACAGCGCTACGACAGTGAAATGGTTCTGACAGTTCAAGGGTAGTTCTAGAGGCGCCACGGTAGTCTAGTACCGCTACCCTGGAACTGTCATGGTCCACCCACGAAGGGCGACTCCTAAATACAGAAACTTCAGCCCCAAGGGGCAGCGTCAGCTGGACTCGGAACATGACCGAACTTTCTACCAAGTGTCACACTGTAGGATCACATGTGCCAGTTCACGTTCTGTATCTGCCGGAAACCGGCCAAGCAGAATATTTCATAACAGGCACAATTGTAAAGTTAAATGAAAAACAGTCTAAGCTTACGCTTATGAACAGAATCCACCCCATGCGGGCCAATACCAAATGAAACGGTGTTAACCCATTCAGCCCCGACGCCCTACAGCAGGAGATGGGTCGACCATGATAATTCAAGGGTAGTGCCAGATTAGCTTGGCGCCTGTCGGCGCCAAGCTAATCTGGCACTGCCCTTGAATTATCATGGTCGATCCATCACCTGCAACTGGTGCATAGTCATTAGATGACGCCTCCAAAATTTGGGAATGATACGGCCGTCGCGGGCTGAACGAGTTGTGAAACCTCACAGCAGTGTGACATTCTGAACTGTGTCAGATACAGCGTGACAGCCTTACAGCAATCGACTCATGACACACAGATACAAAAATAGCCTCATGACACACAGATACAGCGTGACAGCCTTACAGCAATAGCCTCATGACACACAGTACACGTGACAGCCTACAGCATGACACACAGATACAGCGTGACAGCCTTACAGCAATAGCCTCATGACACACAGATACAGCTAGCCTCATGCCCAGTACACGTGACAGCCTTACAGCAATAGCCTCATGACACACAGATACAGCGTGACAGCCTTACAGCAATAGCCTCATGACACACAGATACAGCGTGACAGCCTTACAGCAATAGCCTCATGACACACAGATACAACGTGACAGCCTTACAGCAATAGCCTCATGACACACAGAGTATACAGCGTGACAGCCTTTACAGCAGCCTCATGACACACAGATACAGCGTGACAGCCTTACAGCAATAGCCTCATGACACACAGATACAGCATGACAGCCTTACAGCAATAGCCTCATGACACCAATACAACGTGACAGCCTTACAGCAATAGCCTCATGACACACAGAGTATACAGCGTGACAGCCTTTACAGCAGCCTCATGACACACAGATACAGCGTGACAGCCTTACAGCAATAGCCTCATGACACACATTTCAGTTAAACTCACGACACACGCGGCATGTTTTACATACTCATTATAAATGTGTATTTGTCTAGACCTGCTCAGTACATTAACTCGTAACTTCCCGTTTGTGAACACTTCAGTCCACGTTAGCCCAGTACCACAGTAAACAGCGGAATAAAAGGCTCTCCACAAATTGGAATTGATCACTTTTACAATTCGACAACCTTACAATATTGGTCTTCTGACATAATTATCTTTAACCTCCTAACTGATACTTGACGCAAATACTCTTCCCGCAGTCTTCGTTAATTCAGCGCCTGGAACATAGATTCAAAGTGGTGTCAGCAGGAGGCATAGATCCTCAAGAGCCCCCGCCACTGCGGGGGTTCATGAGGATCTATGTCTCTTGCAGTTGGGTCGTGTTCTCTTTTTCCGGCTCGGCCGTCAAGGTGTTAAAGCTTTGAAACTACGTTGAGTAAAAGCTCTCAATGACACTGTTACATTCTCAATTTACGATGATAGTACTCACAATTTGGCAGCCTTGCCCGGCGGTGTGGAAAACCTCAAGAAAACGTGTCAGTTTTGTTCTAAAAACATCTTTTCTGTAAGCAACGCTAACAAGCCAACTTGGAGTGCGGAATGATTCCAGTAAAAATTTTGCGCACTGAAGACTGAGGATAGCGGTAAGAGAGAAGAGCAATACATGTACCAAGATACAAACACTGGCTGAATAGGACGCAAAAAGAAATGCACTAATATCTTCGGCAGCTATATAATAATAATAATAATAATAATAATAATAATAATAATAATAATAATAATAATAATAATAATAATAATAATAATAATATTATTATTGCACGTTTCCCGTAAGTTACAGAAAAGTATTGTTTCGAAATTCTGTATCTTGTAAATTTATATCCCTTCTGCTGTACCACAACTAATTCTCATTAGTAGTATCAGTTTTGGGGGAGAGTGTCAAGTTGGGAGGGTGTTTGTATGTGCGTGCCCGTGAGAGTGCATTCGGTTTTGCAAGGCTTCAAATTTCAGCTTCAAGCCGTCAGCGTTTAGCTCTAGGCCGTAATGTCCAGGATCACAGACCCGCACACACGGTTTGATCTAGCAGGTTTGGCTAAACCCATATCATACTGAGGCTAAAAGCTTCAAATGTGTACACTGCCATATGCAAGCTACATTATAGTACTTACAGATAAGGATATAGACCAATGGCTTTAGTTCAAGGGTGGTGCCAGAATAGTTTGGCGCCTGGAGGCGCCAAGCTATTCTGGCACTACCCTTGAACTATTTTAGTCAAACGTTTTTCACACACTGGTGTATTTTGAAAGATAAGGGTTATCTGTACAAGCCTACAAACTGACCCTTAGGTGTAAACGTGCGGCCGGCTCCACGTTCTGCAAGCAACAAAACTTACCAGCAACTAACAGAGCAAACCAGGCGTCCACGGAACAAGCAAACCGCCCGAGACAAAGCATTGAAAGCAAACACAAAACGCCCAGTGCACAACAGTCCATAGGGCCGACGCCGGTCGCTGTTGGCCCGCGCACGTACGTGCGCGGGCCAACAACGACCGACCTCGGCCCGATGGCCATATCACCACAGGACCGGCTCACAAAGTATATATGGTCAACACCAGTGATGCGGCGAACGTCCTCACAATAACTAAAAATAAGTATATGCTGTGCCGTAGACTATCCAAGCTGTTATGACATCTGCAGATGACAACGAAGAGAACACTACTCGCAGCTCAAAGAAATGAGTTTCTACTTATTTTTACAGCCCCTCGCGCTGGGACCATATGGCGTTGAGGCGCGTCCCCTGGGTGATGGATAGGGGGTCCCTCGCGAGAGGGGTGCACCGAATGAAATAAGGTGCCGTGAACCAACATGGTCTAAGGGAAGGAGACCCCGACAGAAAACCCCTGGTCCTCCTAGTAAGGGGGTTGGGCGTGGGGGTAGCTTCCCCACCCTGCAAATAAAGAAATAGCTACAAAAACGCCGATAAAAAGACAAACAGCAATTCCTTTCCTGGAGGAGGAAGGTTCTTCTACCAGAAGATTTATGACGTCGTGTGGTGAAAGCCGGAAGTCTTCGAAAGCCACAGGACCGAGCCGCCTCTCTCTATCCAAGGACACAATCATGGGCACATGGAATGTCAAGACCATGTACCAAAGCGGGAGGTCCGCCCAGATAGCAGCGGAAATGCAACCTGTCCCTGCTAGGTATCAGTGAAGCCAGATGGACGCAGTCTGGCCAGGAAAGGCTGTTAAGTGGGGAGATGATTCTGTATTATGAGGTCATGAAGAGGAGAATGCCCCCCAAGAGGCCAAGAATTATCACAGCAGCCTTTAGAACTAGGAGAAAGATCAAGTTGAACGTCATCCAGTGTTATGCGCTCACCAATGACAGTGACGAGGAAGAGAAACAAGTGTTCTACGACCGACTCCAGAGTGCTGTGGACAAATGTGCGGAGCGAGACATCACCATCGTCATGGGTGATTTTAATGCCAAAATAGGGGAGGACAACACCGGATACGAAGAGGTGATGGGGAGACAGGGACTAGGGGAGATGAGTGAGAACGGGGAGAGGTTCGTAGACTTTTGTGATCTAAACAGCAGCATCTTCCCACACAGAAGAATACACAAAGCAACTTGGGTCTCACCTGACCATACTACAGAGAACCAAATAGACCATATCTGCATTAGCAAGAAATTTAGAAGATCCCTTCAAGATGTTCGAGTGAGGAGGGGAGCAGATGTCGTCTCAGACCATCATCTGCTTACTTTAAGAATAAAGCTCAAGTTAAAGAAAAGCAGCACAGGGACAACAAAAAGACAGCGCTATAATGTAGGCCTTCTGAGAGAGACGGGAGTGAGAGAAGAGTTCAAACTGGTGCTGTCCAACCGGTTTTAAGCGCTACAGGAGCTAGTAAATGAAGAGGAGGCGATCACCACAGAGCAGCAGTGGAAGGCAGTTAGAGAGGCGCTGAACTCAACTTGCAAAGACACTGTGGGGTTCAAGAAACACCATCACAAGGACGCAGAAGAAAACAGTTGTCAACAACAGTCGCACGAGAGCGGCCAAAGCAAGGGCACATGAGGAATACTCGGAAGCCAACCGGAAAGTGAAGAGGAGTATCAGGGCAGACAAGAGGGCCTACACAGACAGCCTGGCAGCAGAGGCAGAAAAGGCAGCAAGCAGCGGCAACCTGAAACAGCTCTACGACATTACCAGAAGATTGTCGGGCAAGTACGGCCATACAGAAAGACCAGTAAAAGACAAAGAAGGCAAGCCTATTGCAGACAGAGCAGACCAACTTGACAGATGGGCCGAGTATTTTGAAGAGTTACTGAACAGACCCACCCCACCCGACCCCCCAGACATCCAGCCAGCAGAGACCGACCTACCCATCAGCTGTGACAGACCCAGCCGGGAAGAGATCAGAAGAGCAGTGGCATTTTTGAAGAACGGCAAAGCAGCAGGGCCAAATGGCATCCCAGCGGAGGCTCTGAAAGCAGACCTAGAAACAACAGTAGAGATGCTGTACCCACTGTTTGGAAAGATCTGGGAAGAGGAGGTGATGCCGGCTGACTGGAAGGAGGAGTACCTAATCAAGCTTCCCAAGAAAGGCGACCTCAGCAAGTGTTCCAACTACAGAGGAATCACCTTGCTGTCAGTACCAGGAAAGGTCTTCAACAGGATCATCATGGAGAGAATGAAGAGCTCCGTCGACCCCCAGCTGAGAGACCAGCAAGCAGGATTCCGGAAAAAACAATCATGTACAGACTAGATTGCCACTCTCCGCATCATCGTGGAGCTCCCCGCTGTACGTCAACTTTGTGGATTACGAGAAAGCATTTGACAGCGTGGACCGAGAGACTTTGTGGAAACTCCTACGACATTACGGTGTACTCACAAAGCTCGTCTGCCTGATCAAGAGCAGCTACGATGGCATGACATGTCGCGTGATCCACGAAGGGCAGTTCACCAGGGAGCTCCAGGTCAGAACCGGCGTCAGGCAGGGATGTTTACTGTCTCCGTTCCTCTTCCTGCTAGCCACAGACTGGGTCATGAAGAGGACCACAGAGCAGAGAAGAAGCGGAATACAGTGGACACTGTGGACACAGCTTGACGACCTCGATTTTGCAGACGACTTGGCGTTACTGTCCCACACTCATCAACAAATGCAGGACAAGACCACGAGGCTTGCTGACATCTCGTCCCAGGTGGGCCTCACCACCCACAAACAGAAAACAAAGACAATGATGCTGAGCGCAACCAGGGAAGAACCAGTCTTGCTTGCTGGCACCCCGTTGGAGTCCTTCACCTATCTCGGGAGCATAATAGACAAAAAAGGCGGCACTGATGCAGATGTCAGAGCACGAATCGGTAAAGCGGCCAGTTGAAAAAGGTGTGGAGTTCCAGAGAGCTGTCACAACACACCAAGGTCCGGATTTTCAACTCCAACGTAAAAGCAGTTCTCCTATATGGAGCAGAGACTTGGAGATTGACAAAAACCACAGTCAACAGAGTACACATCTTCATAAACAGTTGCCTTAGAAGAATTTTGAAAATCCACTGGCCAGAGAAGATCAGCAACGTCAGACTCTGGGAGAGAACAGAGCAGATAACAGCAGAGAATGAAATTGGGCGAAGATGGGGATGGATTGGTCACAGTCTGAGAAAGCCAACTTCCAGTATCACTAGGCAGGCATTGTCATGGAACCCGCAGGGAAAGAGGAAAAGAGACAGGCCGAGAAACACCTGGCGTCGAGACCTCCAAGCAGACATCAAGAGACTGGGAACCACCTGGAGTAAAATCGAAGGAGAAGCACAGGACAGGAGTTGCTGGAGGTCTCTAGTCGACGGCCTATACCCGGGGAATGGTGACAGGCGTAAGTAAGTAAGAGGTATAGATCCTCATGAGCCCCGCAGTTGCGGGGGCTTATGAGGATCTATGCCTCTTGCTGACACAACTCTGTGCCCATGTTCATTGAACGGCTGGACCTCTTCGGCGTCAAATTAACCCATTCAGCATCGATGCCCTACAGCAGGAGATGGCTTGACCATGATAATTAAAGGGTAGTGCCAGATTAGCTTGGCGCCGACAGGCACCAAGCTAATCTGGCACTACCCTTGAATTATTATGGTCGACCCATCTCCTGCAACTGGTGCATAGTCGTTAGATGACGCCTAACAAATTAATGTGACCCTCTCTCACGAAACCAGTCTTAACTCGCAGAGAGCCAATCAACACTATACGCAATAATATGTGGTGGGGGTCAATCTGAGTCATTTTTACTTTTTTGCAGAAATGTATTCTACACACACCAAAGTATCATATGGTTAAAATCTTTATCATGAAAAATGCCATTAAATAGGTTAAAAATTAGTTTTAAAGTGTGCCCTTGGCCCCAATTATGCTGCACACAGAAACTTTGCAGGTTGTTTTCTCAAAATGGCCGCCGGAGGCGTTAACAACTTTAAATACTAACAACTTCTACAATTTTGGCACTACAGCATACAGTCATGTATCACAGTAATTAGCAAACACTGTAGTTTTCAGAAATGTATATATGTCAAAACATCCAAAATGCGAGTTAAGACTGATTTTGTGAGAGAGGGTCTTTGGGAAATACGGCAGTGGGGCTGAATGAGTTAACAAAGATTTCAGAAGAAGCACGATCTGCGTCAACTGGTACTAAACGGGTTAAGCTGGGGAGGAGAAAGGGAACAGAGAAGGGGGAGGGGGGAGGAGAGAGAGAGGGAGGGAGGGTGGGGGTCGTGGGAGGAGAAGGAGGAAGAGACAGGGGGTGTAAAGAGATAGAGATCTGACTCGTGCCCTGATTCTTTCATTGAAAACTGACTGACCGCTCCTTGACCACTCTGATTCGCTGAAGCAACACACACGTAAATGAGACTAACAAGAGGCATGGGTCCTCATGGGTTCCGGGGCAAATGAGGATCTATGCCTCGTGCAGATAAGTGGCACCGTCAGTAAAAAGGGTGACTAGGGGATGAAGTGGTCAAGTTATACTGACAGTACGAGTTCCTTGTCAGTTCAGTTCCATCCAGTAACTATGTATTATGGACTCGGAACTCCAGGCTGACTGGTGGTTTCATTGTTTCACGCCATGTATTCCTGTATAAATCAGTTCTTCATCATCATACAGGAATCCACAGCCGGCGTGTGTTGGAGTGAGGTATATTCACTCCGTCGATTCACTGTACCACATAATACTGAATCAGGCAACATTCCCACGCCGAAATCTTGAGATGTGTTTGTGTGTGCGTGCGTGTGTGCGTGTGCCAGTTCAGTGATGCTGCTGTAAAAGTCATTCCGTATAGTGCGTGATTTTCTTTTGAGATTTGGGCCTTCGCTGCCAAAGATGACGGATCAGTTTTGCATGAAACCACAGCACACTGAACGACATTCCGTCGGTGACAAGAACGCCACAATGTAACGGGGATCAACAACAACAACAAAACCCACATATAAACACAACCTCACAAGAGACATGGTGAATCGGGGGCTCATGAGGATTTATGTCTCTTGCAGATGGGTAGCGTTCGCCTTGCTCCGACTGACTGAGTTAAAAGATTAAGCAGAGACAAAAACTAGCGATCACCTGTACAACCCAGTGGTCAATGGACAAGAAAGAAAAGAAAAAGGCAATTCTTTTCATTGCCCACGGAAAAAAGTTTCATGTTGCACAATTTCCATAGTAAACGCAGGTGGAAAAATTATACTCATCACTGTTAATTGTGGCTGTGAGGCTTTTTCAGAACTGACATTTAAAACTGATGATGAAAGTCACTTCCGGTCATTATCACGTTTTTCGTCGCCGTTTATTTCCTCTCTCTATTCCTGACACCCGCAATATCCAATGATCTGCGGCATGGCGTCTGTTTTACAGATATGTACCGACAGAAGGAACTCTTGAGATTCCTGTGCTGGTCTGTGATTTTGGAAATTACGGTCGTAGGCCGTAAGGTCAAATTCACAGACCAGCACACCTTTTCGAATCACGAAATCCATAGTCCAGAGTCCAATAGGTGACTGCCATAATCCATGTCATATCCTTCAGTTACCACTTGCCTTGATCCCAAGATAAGTATCAAATCGTGTACGAATTTGCATGTCTAATTTGAAAAAGGAAGCTATAACACAATGCATTAATATTTCGGGTTAAACCCCGAAATATTAACTGATAAACTGTGTTAAAACAGACCGCGCGTTTCTTTATTCGTTGGGATGCACTCTTTTCGAATCACTCCACTCAGCTTGTGAAACACACATGAGGATGTGATTCACAGACGTAGTTATGTTTCGATTGTAGCGAACGACTCCCAACAACGAACGACAGCATAAGCATAGGCAACACTCCAAACATCTCCAAGAGGCATAGATCCCCATGAGCCCGGAAGGCTCATTAGGATCTATGTCTCTTGGAGATGTTCGAAGTGTTGTCTATGCTTATGGTACAGTTTTGTGGTCCGCTGTGACTGCCTGCGCTCTCGTTTGTTGTTAGTCGCTCGGCGTAATTGTAACGTTACGAGGCCGGCACAGGTCAGTTTTCATCAGGCCCGGCGATCTGCAGTGGCTCATGACTAGGACATGTGCTACCTATGGTCGAGGAGACTCCCGACGCTGATTTGAGAATGACTGAGAACCATTCGTTTGCTTCACATAGCAGGTGCCAATGTCAAGTCATGCCGTGCACTGGCCAAGATTCCAATCATTCAACTTTACTGCCTCGCAAAAAATGTAGTGACAGACATTATCGCACTCTGAGTTCACGTAATGGGAAGGAAATGAGTGCTTTTGCATGTGTGTGTGTGTGTCATTGAGTGTGTGTGTGTGTGCGCGCGCGTGCGGCGCGCGTGAGTGCGTACGTGTGTGTGGCTTGCGTCCGTGAGAGACTGAGAAAGTGCAAGACGGAAAGGGGTGTGTGGGAGAGCGTGCGTGCCGGCGTGTGTGTGAGTGTGTGCGTGCTTGTATGTATAACTGAGAGAGAGAGAGAGAGAGAGAGAGAGAGAGAGAGAGAGAGAGAGAGAGAGAGAGAGAGAGAGAGAGAGAGAGAGGGAGGGAGGGAGGGGGGGAGAGAGAGGGGGGGGGAGAGAAAGAGCCGAGAGAGAGAGAGAGAGAGAGAGAGAGAGAGAGAGAGAGAGAGAGAGAGAGAGAGAGAGAGAGAGAGAGAGATATCACCAGTTCACCATGACCTACAATGAAAGAACGCTCACACAGAAATAACAGAGAAATTCCGCTCGGTCTCCGTAGGGGTGCCATCATTTCACATCATCTTACACTTCACTGCCCTTCTCCCAGTGAGTTTCTTTTCTTTGTGAACAGGAATGTAAAAAAAAAAGGCCATCGTGAACTCATACTGGCTACTTCCTTAACCCCTTCCTTGCCACTGGTCGCACGTGGTAAGGATGTAGACAATACTGGAGTAACAGTTCCAACAATATTTTAATTCAGCGATGCGATCCTCCGGCACACAATGCATTCCCAAATGCACCTACACTGATACAATGTCTTCTCTTCTGCAAATGTCAACACTGGCGACACAAAGTTCCTCATACAACATACACCATACACCACCGTTATGCTGTGTCTCTCACACTGTACACCCTTCACCGGCGGGCCACGTACCTACGATAAACTGTGTGTCCCTACAACTGACAATGCGTGACAATGTACCCCCGTGCTTCCCAGCACAAAGTTTTTATAGTATAAAAACTTTCTAGAATAATTTAATGAATTTACACAACGCAACCAATCAGAACGAAACACGTTACTGAAACTCATAAATATTAATAAAAGAAGAACTTTCTCGAATAACTATAATGGTCTACAAAATTCGACTGCTCATTTCAGCCCCAAATCCCAGTATGTAGTGATATCACACAAAAATATGGCAAACCGTTTACGACTTTTCACAACACGCAAAGAACGGCTGCTAATTTCACGCACACAGTAAACAACTATGACTAGCAGCTTTGCTACTGTGTTACAAAAATGTTACTTACTCTTTTGACGTCACATATACGAGGTCACTAGACAGCGCAACCCTGCTTCGATCGTTCTGGTTCATTCTCAACTAATCTACGCAACTAAACAGAAATCGACCGCTCTTCTCCGTGCGACTTTTCTAGAAGCTTCCGGACTAAAATTAGCGTATCATAACAAAGCGAAATTCGCTATCATGCACGAACGATAAAGAATCTCACTGAAAGGTACGTGATACGTAACCATGATAGCTCAAATAAATATCGGATCGTTTCCTACGATTAACACATGCATGCTCTCACAGAGCAACACAACCACAATCGTAAGAAAGCCAAAGAACTTTATCCGTCCAAGGAACGATGGATATAAAGTTGGGCCAGCAAGAGGCATAGATCCATGTTCTCCCGCAAATGCGGGAGGCTCATGCGGCTCGGTGCCTCTTACATTTGGGTATTGCTTGTTGTGTTCCGGCAGCAAAGGGGTTAAATGCCTGTGGAGGATTTGTTAGGGCCAAGGATATGTTTGCTGTTTCATATTGAAGCTGCCGTGGTGTCCGACCGGCGGCAGACATATAGGCCTAAGTAAACAACCATTTACTCCGCCTAGCGAATCGACGGGCTTGTTCAGATGGCGTGTCCGTTACTGGTCCTGGTAAATCAAACTGGCACAGTTGCAGTCCACTGATCGGTGCTCAGGTCTGTCGTACTCCATAGGCAATAGCTGTTCCCGCCCATTTGGGCCGTCCATTATCACTTATGTGCCGTGGACGTTAAACCCGAACTAACCAAGTATGTATTGATTGACTCAGTGATACACTGATTCAGTGATTGAGTCGTACTGGAGATGCCACGTTTATCAGAACATAATACTGACGAGCAAAACAAATGCGACATTTGTTGGAATCATCGAAAACACTTAAGTGTTTCCGATGATTCCCAAAAATGTCGCATTTCTTTAGCTCGTCAGTATACAAGACCAATCGTTTACATATATAAACCGTACTACAGCTCGCAGCGAGCAGGTGACCTCCCAGCAAAGTACACTGTCCTCGGCCCGAGGCGTACAGTAATTGGCCCGCTCACGCACACAAAAAGCTGATGCCGGCCAGGCTCGATTCACCAACTGCCTCGTTGGAATCTGTTCTTGTTCAGTCTTTGGAGTGTCGGATCTCAGTGCACAAACTTAGACTGGCACCTCAACACTGATGATCGACCTCGTCAATCTGAATAAGATGTGCGTACATTTGTCGGGGCAGCAAGAGGCATAGATTCTCATGAGCCACTGCGGCTGCAGGGGTTCATGAGAATCTGTGCCTCTTGCAGACGTAAGAACCAGGTATTAAGTTCGGCTTCCCATGTCATATCTCAGATCTTTCCTAAACTTGCTGCGCGGATGGCCGCGCGATAAACCTGCACAGGCTTCCAGACGAATCAGACGAGATCGGTTCCTCCTCGACTCCTCGAGATGCTAAGATTCTCAGGAGCTCACACAGCTCTTCATTGTGAGTGCCACTTGCAAGAGCGGGTGTAGGTTGTCCGTTAGCCCCAGCTTGCGGTCCAGCAGTGGACTCACGAGCACCAAGGTCTCTCGGTGACAAGTGCCCGATAGAAGAGGACAGTACTCGATGCGTCGTTAAACCCCTTAACTTCCGGGTTAAGGCGAATGCTACCCTGTGTTATTCATGCCCATTTATTTTTAATGGCATGGACATCTGCGTTCTTGGCGCGAATGTACGTCAGTGTTGTGCAGTCGTGTCAGACTGGCAGCGTAATGATCACTGGCAGTAAACAGGTTACAGCGCGCCGAACATACTGTGAATTTTACCGGGGGGATCTCTAAATGACCCTGAACCCAACTTTCCCAAGGGACAAAACTGATCATTGCGCCGAGAACGTCCAAATTATTTAGTTCATTGCCGCGGCTGCTGCTGTTAATAAGCGACGGGGGGAAGGGAGAGGTTTGGGGTCATTGAAATGAGTTAAGTTCTCCAAGGTAAAATTTATAGTATATTTGGCGCGCCTTACGCGTTTCGCTTCCAGCTAAATGATATTGCCGCACTGCCATACAATTGATGACTCGACGGTCGATCATCCTATAGTCTGGCACAATTCCTAACATCCCCGATACTGAAATGCGCCGAGACAAACGGGTGACATATATATATATGGGGGGACGCATTGAATGAGTTAACCACACACCACACATATGTGCGTGTGTGGTTCAATGCGCCCCCCCCCCACCCCCACCCCACCCCCCATCAATAGTCTCGTACGGCGTCAAGAAGTCACGCATCAAGAGCTGCGAAAGTGTTGTATAGCGTTGCCGGCGGCAACGTTATGCGACGGCACTTCCGCACGGCTTCTGTTGCGGGGCGCCTTAACTCATTCTACCCCAGACACACCACAGGAAGATAAGGATCGACCATGATAGTTCAAGGGTGATGCCAGAATAGCTTGGCGCCTATGGGCGCCAAGCTATTCTGGCATCACCCTTGAACTATCATGGTCGATCTGTGTCCTGCACTGCAATGCAGTCTTCAGAGGACAACGGCAAAATTTGGGGATTTCGGTGTTGGGGTAGAATGAGTTAAACACGTTGGACGGCATTTTGAAGTCGCTATCGCAAAAGTTTAGGGGTAACGGCGGAGGGAGGGAGTGGGGTAGGACAGGATGGCGTTCACTGAACTAACGGCACCCCTTGCAAGTGCGTCTGTCTTGGCAGTGAACGCCACCCATCTGCAAGACACACGGACCTCATGGGCCTCACCCAGCCTGGTTTTCATGCACGTCTCTTGACAGTAATTTCAAGTACCGACATCCACGTCTCTTGACAGTAATTTACCGACATCCACGTCTCTTGACAGTAATTTACCGACATCCACGTCTCTTGACAGTAATTTACCGACATCCACGCCTCTTGACAGTAATTTACCGACATCCACGTCTCTTGACAGTAATTTACCGACATCCACGTCTCTTGACAGTAATTTACCGACATCCACGTCTCTTGACAGTAATTTATCGACATCCACGTCTCTTGACAGTAATTTACCGACATCCACGTCTCTTGACAGTAATTTACCGACATCCACGTCTCTTTGCAGTAATTTACCGACATCCACGTCTCTTGACAGTAATTTACCGACATTCACGTCTCTTGACAGTAATTTACCGACATCAGTCCACGTCTCTTGACAGTAATTCATCGACATCCACGTCTCTTGACAGTAATTTACCGACATCCACGTCTCTTGACAGTAATTTACCGACATCCACGTCTCTTGACAGTAATTTACCGACATCCACGTCTCTTGACAGTAATTTACCGACATCCACGTCTCTTGACAGTAATTTACCGACATCTATGTCTCTTGACAGTAATTTACCGACATCCACGTCAAGTTCCGGCTTCGAGGGGAACTGAGGAATCCTCTGGCGTGCTGTCGGTAGCGGGTTTTTATCACCTCGACAAAAACCGCTACCGACAGCGGCCTAAGGATGAACTAAGGTTGGAAAGAAATTCGAGATCTGACATGCTTCAGAGTCAACATTCTGACACAGTGGAAAATCAACATGGTGTGTGTACGTTTGCACACAGGCAAAGTGCAATTACATGCTGGTTCAGATCGGAACAAGCCTCTCACTCGATACCCCCTCCCCCACCACTCCACCCCCCGAAAGACCACCCACCCCGCCTCCTCATCCTTGCTGCAAATTAAACTGATAACACTTACAGTCAATTTTTTACATTGCAGCCGGCCGAGTTTCTTTATTTCATTCAGTTTCATCAGTGTTCTGTAAGTATTCAATTTACCCCCCCCCCCCCCCCCCATTTCCATTTTCTCTTCTCCGGTTAACCCTTTGGCTGTCGGTAGCATGTCACAGTTTGGTCGAGGTGATTCCTGCAGGAATCCCCTCGACTGACCAAACACGCTACCGACAGCCAAAGGGTTAAATGAACATTCGCACACCTCACGCACCTGGCAGCTGTTGAGATTTTCTAACGAAGATATCCGTCTTTGTTCTTTAAAAAAATCATGTTGTATTTTGAAAGTAATTTATTTATACCTAGTAATAACGATTTTCGCAGCTTTGACAAGACTCCTCACCGGTAGCATGGCACGGATCAGCTATCATAGTGCAATAGCTAGTGCCAGGTTAGTTTGTGGACTTCCAACGATCGATCCATCTCCCGCTGTTGTGTTTTAAAGACTAGTGAGTTTTGTTTATAAAACCCTTTGGCTGTCGGCAGTGGTTTTTGTCCGATGATTCCTGCATGAATAACAAGACCCTGACATCCTGCAGGAGTCATCGCGCCAAAAACATCTAGTACAGACACCGAAGGGCTCAAAAGTCGATCAAAATGTAAAGGCCATTCGACATTCCAGGAAGAAATGAAGAAGGGAAAAGCACGCCAACAGCCCAGCTAATTGTGACTTATGAGGCAGCAGATACTGGCTAGTCACCATGATCTGCTGTTTTTCATTAGGCTGCTAGTCCCTTATGTTTGTGAAACAATCACTGAGCCCGTCCGAACCATCCAATACTGGTGACCAATACCAATACAAAGGTCATTGGGCTGTTATCAGCCTTACTCAGCACGCAAAAGGCTTTTGGGCCGAAGTCCGAGGCTGTGGGCCCGCGCACAGTTGCCCGTGCCGGCGCGGGTCCACTGGGGCCGACTCGAGTCAGCTCGATGCGGCCTTTGCGTACTGGTTAGTTCAATAGCTGGTTATCGCACGGCGGCGGCATGACCGATTGCATAATTTGTGTTGAGGAAAAGACTAATTTGTGTTGACTCGAGGCGCGAAAAGACTATGACAATAACGTGTTTGCGCTCTGTTTCGATAAAACTCTCACATTCTAAATGGTACAAATAGAGGAACCAATATAAATATCTTAACACTTTCTCCGCTGGGAGTTGAGTGGGAGACAGCCGGTGCGAAAATATTAACCCTTTTAGCCCCGGACCCCTACAGCAGGAGATGGCTTGACCATGATAATTCAAGGGTAGTGCCAGATTAGCTTGGCTCCAAGCTAATATGTCACTACCCTTGAATTATGATGGTCAACCATCTCCTGCAACTGGTACATAATCGTTAGGCCCGCAACACCTCCAAAATGTTAGAAATTGGAACTTGGGGCTAAAAGGGTTAAGCTGGGTCTGTGGGGCCGTCTGTTTTTGGCCAATATAAACTTAGTGGCTTAACAGTCAAACGCAAATGACTGATGCTGGCAAGCAAAAATTCGTTCAGTCCGAATACAGTGACAACGCAGTCTGAAAGGTAGCCAAATGACCGAAAGTCATGTTGGAAACTATTATCCAGACCGAAAGACTGAGTGGCCGCAATGCATGGGAGTGAATGCATGGGTAATAAACCAAGCAGAGGGGAAAATGTGAGAAAAAAAAGCCTAATTAGAGTCGCAAAACAGTTTACGAATTTCAGTTCAGTCCTAATTAACACAAGTATCTTCTGAGCTTGTCAGGATAAAAGAGTTCTCTGTCTTTTGCCCCAAGATCACTTTCTTTTTTCACTAGGTACGTCATTTCTTTTCGAACTGAGGTGATGGCACACAAATTAACTCATTCTACCCCCAAGACCGAAATCCCCAAATGTTGCCGTTGTCCTCTGAAGACTGCGTTGCAGTGCAAGACACAGATCGACCATGATAGTTCAAGGGTGATGCCAGAATAGCTTGGCGCCCATAGGCGCCAAGCTATTCTAGCATCACCCTTGAACTATCATGGTCGATCCTTATGTTGCTGTGGCCGTGTGTCTGGGGTAGAATGAGTTAACTAACAGAGAAAAAAATCAGCTCACCTGTCACCTTTGCGCGCCGGCCGCTGGACTACGAATAACCAGTGCGGACACCAGCATGTTACAGCGTCCAGTCACTACAATGTGAAGAAGACGCCGCTCGCTTCAGTCATGCGCTTACTTCGAGCACGAACCTAAAACTCATGGTTCTAAACTAATGTCGGCTGCCACTGCAAAGGCGATATAAAAAAACCAACCTGGACACCGAATAAAAAGTGAATTGTTGAAACGGGCTGGAAGACGTCCTATGCGGGACTAGCAGCCTACGAAACTTGTTCGGCATTTTAGTTTTCGGCGAGGCACCTTAGCTGTCGGGAGAAAACAAAATCAAACCGCAGTGACTACTTCGACCGAGGAGCAGAGGTGAAATAAATGAACCGATTTCTGTCAGCAAGAGGCATAGATCCTCATGAGCCCCCGCAATTGCGGGGGGATCATGAGGATCTATGCCTCTTGTAAATGGTAGCGACCGACAACAATGGGCCGCCAGAGAGTGAAGGATGCCTGCACGCGGTGGAGGCTTGGGGTTCGCACACACATTAGGCGCCCCTCAATGTTTGATCTGCCCCGACGTATTTTCAACAAACCCACTAAACAGCAACCCCCAGCTAGCCGTCAAGACACATAACCTAATCCTACAAACTTGTGTAAGAGAGAGAGAGAGAGAAATGGGGGGGGTTAGTGTGTTTGAGGGGTTGTGTCGGGGGTCGGAGTGGGGATAGAGAAAGTACACACAAAGCAAGAATAAGAGAAAATAAATCAGGCACACCTCTCAAGGTTTTTATTGGATTTTTGTCTCGTTTCACCCACTGTTTTTGCTTCTTTTTTTGCACTTGTCACAAAACATGTCTTGTTTTGTGTTGTTTGAGGTATGAGTTCTGACACAAGGGAGTTTCCAGCCTCCGCAGTCTGTGTGTGTTTTGTTTGGGCATGTGTACCCCACACAGCTACTTGTGATAAAAACTGTGGCGAGGAAAAAAACATTCCGTTCATGACAGGTTTCCTCTTCAAGGTATGACATTTCCTCCTCCTCCTCCCCCCCCCTCCCACTTTGCATCTCATTTGAATAGAAGTGTACTTGTGGTGACATACCCGAGTGGGCCTATCTGGGGAGTAAGCGCACAAATGGCATGAGCAACTACTTACCTTTTTTTTCAATATGCTCATGGTGCCACAGAACTGGATGCTGGAGCTTCGAAACCTAGGCCTGCTGATGCCAAATGATACCTTTTTTTTAAGTTACCTCCACCTAGCTTCATGATCACGTGATGTTTCTGTTTGCCAGACAACCAATCCTACTCTTTTCGATTAGCAAGCGTGGGATCTGTAACCTGTGCACTGAAAACTGAAATACTGTCAAAAGGCGTGGATTGCGGCACAGACGTTAATATAAAAATCCAGACCAAAAAGGTGACTGCCAAGCATGTTAAAAAAATGCAGAGAAGAGCCCAATGGAAAAAGAAAAATGCTTAGCAAAGACAGTTGAGAAAGAAACACACTTACAAAACACAGTTACAACTGTGTCGTAACTGTCTTTTTTAAGTGTGTTTCTTTCTCCATTGGGTTCTTCTCCAGACATTGATATAGCACAACTGTACTGTCATAGGTACTACTACTAGGCAACACATACACAAAAGATAGTCTACTGACACCATCAAATATTTTCTTAACATTTATTTTGTTTTCAAACATACAAAAAATGCAATGGATGCAGAAAACACATCCTAACCATCCAGTCAACACAAATGCACCAAAGGAACACTCCATGCATAAAATATAAGCTTGTCTGAGATTTTCGAACTTACAGCTTCAGAATGCCTTAACCTCTTCACTGTTGTGAAAAACTGATAGCTATCCGACTGCAAGAGACATAGATCCTCATGAGCCCCCGCAATTGCGGGGGCTCATGAGGATCTACGCCTCTTGCTCAAACCATGTTGTGTCCATGTTTCTTTGACGTTTGGGGATCTTTAAATTTACACTGCAAAAACATAATCTGTGTCCATTAGCAGTGAAGTGGTTAACCCTTTCTATCCTGGTACAGCCACTGCTAGAAAAAGAATTGACTTTGACAGTTCAAGGATGGTGCCAGAATAGCCTGGCACCTCAAGCGCCAAGCTATTCTGGCACCACCCTTGAACTAAAATGGTTGATTCGTCTCCTAATCTGTAACATCGCCTTTATAGGACAATAAGCAAATTTCTAAAAAGTTACCTCAGGATGTAATGGGTTATGGTTAAAAATTCATTTTTCTTTAAAAGGTATTTTTTCGAAAAATACTTACCGATGACATGACTACCAGGAGTGTCCACTCCTTGCTCAATTCTAGCCTAAGAACCCGTTGTGTAAACACAACCCGGGAGGCACTCGGGGAACCCCCAGAGGGACCGAGAGTTGTCTCCCGCTCCTACCCACCAGCCCTATTCACCTGTGAACTCCAGTCACGAAATTAGGCTCACCAGCGGCAAGCGGGGCAGGTGGGAGGGTCCTTCGAGTCATGTCATCGGTAAGTATTTTTCGAAAAAATACCTTTTAAAGAAAAATGAATTTGTTTCTTCAAAAACATTACCGATGACATGACTACCAGGAGAATGCCGAACAGGAGGAGGGTGCCGCACCCCCAGATGGTTTTCTCTAGGCTCATGGCCCCCTCCTCTCTTCCGACACTCTGCCCTCCCTAATAGGTGCATACCTACGGCGCCTGTGGCGCCGGGAGGGAGTGTTGTGCCGCCGTGACGTCCCCCACCAAGGCGAGGTTGTCTCGCTGCCCTGCCAGATCCCGTAGATAGAAGCGGGCGAAAGTAGATTCTGATCGCCAGCCCACCGCAGCCACGATGTCCTTGACAGCGCAGTTCCTGTCGAAGGCTACGCTCGTGGCCATGGCCCGTACTTCGTGCGCCCGAATCTTTAGGCTCTTCGCTCCCTGAGGGGAGAGATCGACATATGCTGAGCGAATCACCCAGCGAAGCCAGGAAGAGACTGTCTGTGCCGTAATGTCGTTTCTTCCTGTTTTTAAAGGAAGGAAGAGGCGAGAGCGTCCCCTCCGGACGGCTCTGGTTCGTCGCAAGTACACTCTGAGGGCTCGTACAGGATCTTGTTGCCTGGTCTCACTGGGGAAGTCTTTCCCGCGTAACGGTCGTAAGGTGATAACCTGTGGCGCCGTCAGTGGAGACCTAGTCTTGGCAATGAAGGCAGGGTCGGTCACCAGTTGGACCGAGTGGTCAGCTCGAAATTGCAGGCATGTAGGCCGGACTGATAGAGCGTGTATCTCACTTACTCGTGCCGCGGTGGCAAGCGCCAGCAGGAAGCAGGTCTTCCGCGTCACATCCGCAAGCCTGGCCAACGGTAGTGGTTCGAAACGTGGTGAGTTTAGCCAGGTAAGAACCCATGGTAAATCCCAGCGGGGAAGAAGAGAGCGAGAGGCAGGCCTTTGTAGTCCGAAGTGTGACATAAGATCTGCCAGGTCCTTACATGCGCCGGGGTCCGCGCGGCCGAGGTGCCGGTAGGTGTCGGCAATCATCGAGAGATATCCCCGAATGGTAATAGGGGCCAGTCCTTGGTCTTCGAAGAGCCAGAGGAAGAAGTCCGCAAGTTGGGGGTTTGTCAGTTCGGTGGGGGAGAGACGACGGTCGCTGCACCAGGTACAGAGTACCCTCCATTTCCCCTCATAGATACGTCTAGTCGAGGGCTTGCGAGCTGTAGCGATCGCTTCCACTGCAGCACCCGAGAAACCTCTAGCTGAGAGGGCTTGCCGCACAACCTCCAGGCGTGTAGCAGTAAGCGTTCCGGACAGGGGTGGAACAGCGCCTGGCGTGGCTGCTTGAGCATAGTGCGGGGCGTGGGGAGCAGTAGCGGAGGGTGCGTGGCGAGGCTGATCAGGTCGGTGGACCAGGAACGAGTCCAAGCGAACGGGGCGACCAGGAGCAGGATCGCATTGGTTCCTCGCAGCTTTAGGAGGACTTTGGGGACAAGGACTGTCGGGGGAAAGGCGTACGCTATGAGTCCGTCCCAGGGAATGGATAAGGCGTCGACCGCCCAAGCCAGGGGATCCGGTACTGGGGAAACGAAGAGGGGAAGCTGGTGATTCCACCTCGTGGCGAACAGGTCCACCATCGGGGTCTCCCAGTGAGAGCAAATCATCCGGAAAATGTCCTGGCGTAGCGTCCATTCCGTGTGAATGAGCTGTCCTCGGCGAGAAAGGGAATCCGCTAAGACGTTCAGGCGACCGGGAATATGGCGAGCGCTGAGAGTCAGATCGCGGTCCTCGCACCATCGCATCAATCGGAAGAGTAGCATGCATAGATCGGGTGAATGAGTTCCTCCCTGCTTCTGTATATACGCTACCACTGTCGAGTTGTCCGAAAGGACGAGAAGATGCTGGTGTCTGAGCTGCTCTTCCCAAACGATGATGGCCTGCCACACCGCTTGCAGTTCCAACCAGTTGCTGTGTTTGTCCGCGAACTCCGGAGGCCAGAGGCCGGACGTCGTGGTGAACTGAGGAAGCAGGTGGGCTCCCCAACCAGCCCGACTCGCGTCGACACACAGGGAGAGGTGCGGGGATGGGGAGGAAATGGGGACTCCCAGAGCCAACCAGGCTCTGTCGGTCCACCGTAAAAGGTGGGGGCGTACCAACGGGGACACGGGGACGTTCGTGGTCAAGTCGCCCGAGGAGGGACGCCAGAGCAGTAGGAGATGAAGTTGTAGCGGTCGGGAGTAGAGACGCCCGAGGGGGATAAGATCCGCCGCTGCGTTGATCAGGCCCAGAAGCTGAAGCCAGACCCTGGCGGGGGCTGCCTGTTGCTGATCTATCAACGCGGCGAGAGCGGACAACTTCACAATCCGTTTCTCTGGCAAAAGTACCCTGTTGCGGTCCGTGACAAACTCCATGCCTAAGTGGATGAAGTGGCGCGCCGGGGTGAAGTCCGACTTTCCGGTGTTGACCAGGAAACCCAACCGGTAAAGCAGCTGTAAAAGAGCGTCCCTGTCCGCCGCAAGCGCGGTCTCCTCCTGATTTCTCAAAAGAAGGTCGTCGAGATAATTCGAGGTCGGACTTGACGACGACTGCCTCGCCTTGGCCACTACAGCATCCATGATGCGGGTGAAGGCCCAGGGGCTGAGGTTGAGACCGAACGGCAGGGCGCGAAACTGGTAAATCACTCCTTCGAACGCGAAGCGCAGGTACTTCCTGGCCGAAGCGTGCATGGGGACATGTAGGTAGGCGTCGGACAGATCTAAACTGACCGCGTAGTCCATGGGTTGCACCGCCGCACGAAGAGCCCTGGTCGTCCCCATCCGAAAGGAAGGGGCCGCGATGAAGGCGTTCAGCGCCGACAGATCTATGACTGGCCGCCACTTGCCGCCGGGTTTGGGGACCACAAACAGTCGGCTGTAAAAGGCGGGCGAGTCCGGACGCTGCACTATCTCTGTGGCCTCCTTTGAAAGGAGAGCCGCGACTTCTCCTCGCAGAGCGGCGGCCTTGAGGGCGTCGGACGGAACCTCTGTCCAAAGCGGAATGGAGCGCAAGGGCGGAGGAGAGCGGAACGAGATCCGTAATCCTCTGGTGACTACGTCCAAAACCCAGGGCTCGTCTCGAAACAGCGAGCGCCACTCCTCGCTGAATCGTGCTAGCCTCCCGCCGACTGGAGCCCCGACGACGGTCGGCGGGGGCGGAAATGGGGACAAGTCAGGTGGCCCGCCCGCGCCCAGGGCGACGGGCGGGACGGGGCCAGGCGGGGGCAGGGGCGTTAGCTGGGCCAGGGCGACGGAAGGACGGGCGACGGCGCGGCGCAGCTCGTGGTGGGGCAGACGGGTCCGCGGTGACACGTTTCCGGGCCCGCAAGGAGCGCCCCAGGGCCGTGCGGGCGGGAGGAAAGCGCTGCTTGACAGTCTTGCGAGGCCAACGGTCGGAGTTGGAGTCCTTCACCGTCTGCCAAGTATCCCCGAAGAGCAGAGACCCTCCCAGAGGGGCCCGACGTAGCTGAGTACTCAGGTCGACCGGCATACCACTGCAAGCTTGTAGGACGGCGTCTCGTCGCATGAGGTCGCAGTTAGCCGCAGCCGCCATCGCGTTGACCGATGAGTGATAAGCAGCGCGGTTCCCAGCCTCCGCCATGAGTAGTAGGTCTCCCAGGAGGGGAGACAAAGCAGGTTGCCAAGCTTCCTCGAGACGTCGGATGAAAGCCTGAGTCAGCAAGTCCAAGAAACCGGAGCAGGCGAGCGTGTTCCGGACCAGCGACGCCGTCCTATCCAGTCCCCGTGGGAAGGACCGTTTCAACATAGAAGCCCCTCCGGCTTGCATCAGAGCGGCGGGATCCACTGGAGGAAGCGGGCAGAGGAACGACTGCGAATGGCCGGCGTACCAGTCCTGCTGAAAAGCGATGTCCAGAGCGGAAGGCCATCTCCCGTCCGCGAAGAAGTCCGAGTTCCGAGTCTCCGCATGCAGGTGAGACGAGAAGGCGTCCCGCAGATCCAAAAAACTAGCCGGCTGTGGGAGGGACTTGAACCTCTTAACCGTCCTATCCGCGTCCACGAAGGCGGAAATCTTCCTCTTCACAGGAGGTGAAGCTGGACAAACATCCTCCGGTAAGGCGGCGGCGATCAGCTTGGCTGCTCCGTCCAGTGCCAGCCGCGTGTCCATCCGGGAAGAAGAGACCTGTCTGACGGAAGCCGACACACTGGAGGCCGAAGAGGGAGAAGCTGAAGAACGGCTAAGACCTCCAAGTAACCAGTCCGAAGCATCCTCCGGTGCCAAACTGAGGGTGTCGAAGTCCCGCTGTCCGGAAACCGGCGACCGAAGAGGGCGACGAGGGCTCCGAGGCCGGGAATCCCGTCGGAGAACCGCAGCGGACGAAGACTCCCTCCGCAGTGGAGAGCGGTAGTCTGAACGATGCGGTGAGGACCTCCTGCGAGCCGAAGGCGGATCCCGACGAGGAGAACGGCTGCGACGAGATGGAACGGAGCGGTGAGTACGAGGAGGGGGGGAAGTGGCCGGTCGCTGGGAAGAGGGACGGGACGAGCGGGGGTCCAACCGAGAGGGGGGACGCGAAGAAGGTGAAAACCGTCTGCGGCGAGGTGAGTCCCGGTGCGACGAGCGATGAGGCGAGAAGTTCCTCCTACGATCGTGCGAAGGAGAGCGGAAACGTCGAGCAGAACCCCTGTACCTACGTTCTTCCCAACCAGGAGGCTCCGGACGAGTGCAATGATGTCTCTCTGAACCAGGCTCTTGGGAGAGGCGGGTTACTGGCCGGCCAGGGGACCTCCAGCGGGATCCCGGCGGCTTCCTCAGAGACGAGTGGGGAACGACGGTGGAGGAGGGACGCCACGAGCGTCCCACCAAACCAGGCTCTTGGGAGAGGCGGGTTCTTTCCACCAAATGTGTACGGGCGCGCTCTCGAACGGAGGCGGTCTTGACGGTCGAACTCCCACTCCGTGCACTAGTCCCTTGATTACTCAGTGGCGTTATCTGCGTCGGATCCCGTTGGTCTCGCACGTCCGGTGCCGGGGGCACAGCGGAAGGCGTCTCGGAAATCTTCAAGGTACCCGCGAGGGTAGAAGGCTCTCTCTTATAAAAGTTCCAGAGATTAGACCACCGCAGTTCCGGCCATGTAGCACAGACGTCACACGTATGGTCGGACGCACACCCAGCGCAGGGGAGACAGACTGCATGTTTATCCGACGGCCACTGGAAGCCTCCGCATTTTGTGCATGTCATCAGTAAGCCACTGCAACACACAAAACATGAAGGCACTCGGCAAGCGTCCACCAATCACCCCGTTAAGCTTTAGGCCCCCAAGCTACTGTGGTGTTATGCACCCGATTAACCAACGTACGGTCACCTGCCATCAACATTTAATTAAACTACGGCGGAGGGAAAACAAACCCTGCCGGGACAGGTGCGTATCCAAGCCTTCGTCATAACGAGGGGTGTCTAAACCGAAAGCCGAAAAACGTTAGGTATGGCCGAGATACAGTAACTTGACTCACCGCTCGCATCTGGCAATGGCGCGAAATCCCGCCAAAACCGGCGCCAACATTCTTCAGCTAATCAGGCCACCAAACAGAGGTCCAAAAACCCCAACTGAGGGAGAAGCGACGCAAAAAGCAAGCTGCTCGTGCCTGTGCCCCGCCCGGGCAACCAGCCGAGGGCCCTCTAACTACCTTACCTGTCAGTCGGAGAGGTACGAGAAGGAGAAAGCTCCATGACACCCGCAGCCCGACCGGCAAGCCAGAGAGGGAACCCTTAACAAGACCGAAGCTGCAGTCGACCAACGTCGCACGCGCAGAATCCCAGGCCGGCGAAGACGAAGCAAGCAAAGCAGACCGACCCGGTCGAAAAACTTCTAAGTCCAGAGGCTAGAGACAACACGTCTGAACGCGTGAGCCTAAGAAGCGTGACTGGAGTTCACAGGTGAATAGGGCTGGTGGGTAGGAGCGGGAGACAACTCTCGGTCCCTCTGGGGGTTCCCCGAGTGCCTCCCGGGTTGTGTTTACACAACGGGTTCTTAGGCTAGAATTGAGCAAGGAGTGGACACTCCTGGTAGTCATGTCATCGGTAATGTTTTTGAAGAAACAAATCCCAGACCAGCACATAAATATGCATTTGTCCAATGTGAAAATGAACACAATCAATTTGCTAATGTACACAGAAACAGACATTGCAAAGCAACGCGAGCCCACAGGTCAGCCGTACGTGCAATTTCATGCATCCATTGTTCTCAAATTGAGAGCTAGATTCTTCATGGCAGAGATCAGACCCATTCCTAGCCTAAAGTTATTGAGAAAGTCATCCACGTTTAAACCCTTCACTACCGAGAAAAAATGACCACCACCCTACTGCAAGAGGTATGAGCCCCCGCTCATGAGGATCTATGTCACTTGCAGAAACCACTTTGTAGCCATTGTTCATAGGAAATTTGGAGGTCTTTGCCTTGAATTTACACAGACTTCTGATGTACAATGTACGATCAGTGGCAGATGGGGTTAAGCCCTTCACTACCAGTGACATCTCTGTGACGGCAGCAGAGTGAAAACCAGACGCATCTTCTGTCCAGGGGTTGGAGACATGACTGGAGCAAGCAGCAGGGATAAAACCTCGTAACACTTCAAAATATCTCCAGCCACAGCAGATGAAAAGCTTACGAGTGATCTGCTCCATGGCAGGCTCTGACTGCTCAAATTTGCACATACGCCTTATCAATGTTGTCTTGCCTCAACTAAGACTCTTCTACACTCTCTTCGCAATCTGTGTGAGTAGGCACACATGCCAGAGGTTTTCCACTGCCTTTAAGTGTAACAAAAAGAACTTGCCTGTGTGCAAAGGGAAGAAGAGCAGCAAAGTCTTTCCTTGCAGGACATTCACACTTCACCTTTTATGTTAGTCATTTTGTCCAGCATTATTGTACGACATAATAAGAACATTAATAACACAGATACTGCAAACTATTAACCCTTTACTGCGTGGAGTGGGTCACTTTAATAAACAGCTGAGGAACACACACATACATGACCCCAGCAAGAGGCACAGAACCTCATGAGCCCCCGCAATTGCGGGGGCTCATGAGGTTCTGTGCCTCTTGCATTTAGTTTGTTTGTTGTTTGCTCGCAAACAACAGCAAAGACCTACTCAGGGAGTGCCCATGCTGCCTGCTTTCAGCTGGGTGGTAGCAATAAAGAGGTAAAGTCTGACAGATAGGACCACAAGACCTGGAGGTTACTGGTTCTTTGTAATCTGTTCTTTGAGAATAAGAATCGACTGGCGCTGGTCTGGAGGCAACATGGCGATCTGTTGGTCCGTCAGCTGCAACACTTGCATGATCAGGGCCGCCTGAAACGGACAGAAAAACACAGTCACAAACCGATCATTTCGCCAAAATATCAGACGCAGACACCAATGGAACCACTTTACACCCATTAACCCCACCAACAGTCAAGACAGACCGACATCCACACACAAGGACAGACATAACAAAGTGGTTAGATCCCTGCCCCAATAAAACTTGGAATTGTCTACTGACTAAAACACATTTTGCACATAGAAAACCTTATTACATGCATAATTTACATCGTGGTATTGACCCAAAAATAGTACCTTCCATTACATACAAATCTTCAGCATTAAAACAATATGAACTCTGACTCGGGTGACAAACGATAGCAAGGAAAAATGATGTGCAGTCAAGTTACCTTCTCCTGATCCTGTGCGGAGATCAGCTGGTCCTGAACGTTCGCCAGGGATCCCCCGGAGCCTGTGGGACCAGCAGCACCACTCAGACCAGGTATCTGAAACAGGGCATTACATCGTCAAACCTACTGTTTGCTGGCAGCAAGCAGTATCACTAGTCCTTGCAGCTACTGGTCCTCATGATAATCTATGCCTCTCACTGCTTGGGATCTGACTATGTCCAAGTTCATAGTCCCAGGGTCCGTTGCATGAGTGAGCTTAGATCATGCGCAAGCCAATTGGAGCACCTTGCTTAGTGGCTTGCGCAGGATCTAAGCTCACTTATGCAACAGAAGTCTGCACCTCAATGTCAGTCATGCACAATGATGTATCCCAATACCACACTGCAACACAAACGCCTTCTGTTTCCTATTTCACCCTGGTCCTGCCCCAGAAACTACATATCCCATTCAATGAATGGTTGCATCGATTCTGATACCAGAGAAATAGGCTCAGCTCAACACAACCAACTTAGAAGGTTACAAGTTTTCATGAGTATCCTAGCATTACAGATGACAGTGAGAAAACTCATGCAGGGGTAATAATAATAATAATAATAATAATAATGTACATTTATATAGCGCTTAACCTCCAAATGAATGGTGCTCTAAGCGCTTTACAAGCTCAAAAATCACAGAACAAAAAGTACAAGAAAGAAAACGCTACAATAAATCAAAATGTTACAAAAACTGAAGTGACACATATCAAAAGCTCAGATACTGCTAAAGATTGCAAACACACTGAAAATGCATCTAGCTGTATGCATAAGAAAACAGATAGGTCTTGAGCAGTGATTTAAAAGCAGACAGAGTTGGGGCATGTCTGACATGGGCTGGAAGGTCATTCCAGGTGACTGGACCGAAATATATATTTACATTATGTAATGTTACTAGCGAAAAGAAATTAATAGTTCAAAACTGCAACAAACTATGACTTTGGTCACATCTTGACCGTCATGAATAAACTTGATACCAACACATCTCGATTATAGTCCTGAAGTGACCATGTGATGCCATAATTTGCTGTAGCTCTAAACAACTAATGTTTTAATCCTTTCAGCCCCAGGATCCTGCAGCAGGAGATGGATTGATCATGATAATTCAAGGGTAGTGACAGATGAGCTTGGCGCCTTCAGGCGCCATGCTCATTTGGCACAACCCTTGAATTATCATGATCAATCCATTTCCTACAACTGGTATATTGTCGTTAGGCAACACCTCCACAATTTGAGAAATGGGACCTTGGAGCTAAAAGGGTTAACTGAGTTTGACAGTTACATACCGCAGGTCCGCCCTGTCGAGGCCCTATAGGCCCTGCCTGCAAGGCACCAGCACGGGGATCACGTATTTCCGGTCGTATTGGCATGGACATGGGCTGTGGCACTGACATAGGCATGGATTGTGGCACAGACATTGGGATAGCCTGGGGTACGGTCATAGGTACAGGGCCAGATGCAGGGAATATCCGTACTGGTGCCGCTGAAATGAAGAGTGAGAAAGAATACATGTGTCAAAATGGTAATACTGAAATGATCGACTTTACAGCAACTTTTACATGATCATTTTGCATATTTTGTTTGCTACTCGAGCACACTAAGTTTGAAAGTCTTGATTCCCTACACACAAACCATCAGGTCAGCCACGATGTTAAGTGAAGCAGGCACAACAGGAGTTATTTTAAATCAGAATCAAGTTAACCTATTTAACCCCAATGCCCTGCAACAGCAGCTGGATTGACCATGATAATTTACAGGCAGTGCTAGATTAGCTTGGCACCTGATGGCACCAAGCTAATCTGGCACTAACCTTGAATTATCATCGTTGATCCATCTCCTGCAACTGGCAGATTATCATCTGATGGCACCTTCGAAATTTGGAAAATGTGGCTGTTGGGTTAAATGGGTTAAGCAATAGAAAAAAATGAAAAGATACAACACTTATGTTACAGTATTTACACACTCAGCCCAATTCACCAACAAGACATAAATGATTAGGAGTTACATGGGCTCCTGAGAATCTTATCTATGTCTCTTCAAGGCAGAGATCAACTAACTGATTACCTCAAATTGAAAGATCATCAGCAGAAACATTTCCAAGTACACAACAACAACAACAACAACAACAAAAAGCATGCTAATAATAAAAACCAGCATAGAAAAAAAGTCCTCAGACCTGCTGTGGTTGCAGCTGAAGAAGAAATGGAAGCCACTGGTGGACGTATTGGGGCTGCAATAGGTGGCACCTGAATATAAAAAAATAAAGTCAAACACTGACTGAGAGGAAGAGGCACTCTCATCTTTCTTTTTTAATATATTATTTTAGTTTGCAGATGGAACAGCCACACAGGTTACTGCCAAGAAAAACAGAACAGGATTCAACTGCAAGAGACACATGAACCTCATGAGCCCCTGCAGTTGTGGGGCTCACGAGGATCTATGCCTCTCGTAGACACCAGCTTGAAAACTTGAATCCATGACTTTGTATGTGCTGGAGCATTTTGGCAGTGACTTAACAAAGATTTTAGAAACACTGTATGGCAGAAAAGGGGTTACTTCCTTAACACTTTTAGCCCAAAGGTCCCATTTCGCAAATTTTGGAGGTGTTGCCCAACGGCTATAATCCAGTTGTAGGAGATGGACTGATCATGATAATTCAAGGGTAGTGCCAGATGAGCTTGGCGCCTGAAGGCGCCAAGCTCATCTGGCACTACCCTTGAATTATCATGATCAATCCATCTCCTGCTGCAGGGTCCCTGGGCTAAAATTCTAAATATACATCAACATATATTAACAAGTATAAATAAGCAAAAAATATTACTGCCAAGACGGAAAGTAACTGTTATAAAAACCACTATCTGCACAGAATTTGTAGGAAAGCATGTGCATGCGAAATGAATAAATAAATGAATAATCAAGCATGGTTTGATTGATAGATTGACAGGTCAATCAACTGATCAATTGATCGACCCACTGACTGATCAATGAATCAATCAATTAATCTATTAAATCTGTAAGTACTCACAGCTGGTGCTGGCTGAGGGGCCAGTGGCTGGGCATCATCTCTGTACAGCATAGCCTGCAAAATGAATTTTTCTCTAAAATGTATGTTTTCGAAAATTACCTACCGATGGCATTACTATATGGAAGATACCCTTTAGCCTACTGATTTCAGCCTAAGCATAAGTTGTGTCCCCTGCACAACTGGAGAGGAGACACCGGGATCCATGCCTAGGAGCCCCCGGTGGCCTCCCCTTCCCTCCCTATCTGGTCATGTGTTGGGCAGAAGCCCGCCAGTTTCACACTTAGCCGAAAGGCGGCAAGTGGGGCAGGAGGGAGGGTCCTCCGAGTAATGCCATCTGTAAGTATTTTTCAAAAAATACATTTTAGAGAAAAATTCATTTGTTTTCTCGAAATACATTACCGATGGCATTATTATATGGAATAATAGCGAAGAGGAGGAGGGTGCCACCCTACACACACCTGTGAATTATACGCCCCGAAGGCCCGCAACAGAGCACTCCCAACGATTTCAGCTAAAAGTTACCCAGGGCGCCTGTGGCATGAGGAGGGAGTGCTGGGCCGCTGAGATGTCCCCCACCAGCGCCAGGGAGTCACGCTGGCCAGATAGGTCATGGAGGCAGAAGCAGGCGAAGGTGGAGTCGGCCCGCCAGCCAACCAACGTGACAATGTCTTTAACAGAGCAGTTGCGGTCAAAAGCCACGTTGGTGGCTACTGCTTGCACCTCGTGCGCCTGGATGTGCAGCCTCTTATCCCCGTCAGGGGAGAGGTCTTTGTAGGCCGACCGAATGACCCACATCAGCCAGGATGAAATTGTCTGCGCCGAGATATCAGGTCTGCCCAGCAAGAGGGGCAGGAAGAGGCGGGAGCGGCCTTGGCGCGCGGCTTCGCGCGAGGCAGGTAAATGCTCAGAGCCCAGATTGGGTCCTGCTGGCACGAGCTGCGGGATTGATCCGCACCTCTGAGCGGACGGATGGTCAGCGCCTGGGGCGCGGCTGAGGGTGGCCGGTTCTTGGCCAGTGAGGAGCTGAGCCGAGCCATCGGCCCGAAACTGCAGACAGGCGGGACGCACTGAGAGTGCATGTAACTTGCTCACGCGGGACGCAGTGGCGAGGGCCAGGAGGAAACACGTTTTCCGGGTTAGGTCGGAAAACCGCACCAAGGGAAGGGGTTCGAAGCGGTCCGAGTTTAGCCACGTCAGGACCCAGGTGAGGTCCCACCAAGGGATGAGCGAACGGGAGACCAGTCGTCGGAGCTCAAAGTGGGCCATAAGGTCCGAGAGGTCCTTGCAAGCACCCGGATCTGGGAGGCCCAGGTGGCGGTAAGTGTCCGCAATCATGGCCCGATAGCCCTTGATGGTAATGGATGCTAAGCCCTGATCGGCGAAGAGCCACAGGAAGAAATCCGCCAGTCAGATGCGTGGGGGGAAGCCGCTGGGCGGCGCACCAGGACTGGAAGACCCACCACTTGCCTTTGTAGACATTTCTGATAGAGAGTCTGCGGGCTGATGCACCTGCACTGCCGCACCTGAGAAACCTCTATCGGCGAGGGCTTGCCGGACAACCTCCAAGCGTGTAGGAGGAGCCGCTCCGGGCATGAGTGGAAGAGAGACTGTTGGGGCTGCTTGAGCATCGAGGGCAGGGTGGGAAGCTCCAGGGGCGGGTCTGTCGCAAGAGCGAGGAGGTCTGTGGTTCTGCTCTTGGCCCAGCTGAAGGGGGCCACCAGAAGGAGAACCGTGGAGCATCCCTGAAGTTTCCGCAGGATCTTGGGCACCAGGACGGACGGGGGGTAAGCGTAAGCAATCAACCCGTCCCATGGGATGGAGAGCGCGTCCACAGCCCAGGCGAGGGGGTCTGGTACGGGCAAGACAAAGAGCGGGAGCTGCTTGTTCCACCTGGTGGCGAAAGGAGTCCGCGAGAACGTTTAGGCGGCCCGAAATGTGGCGGGCCTGGAGAGCGATGCCAGTCTCTGCACCAGAGCAGGAGATGGTAAAGGAGGATGCACAGTGAGGGCGAGCGTGTGCCCCCCTGGTTCTGAATGTAGGTCACCACCATCATGTTGTCAGACAGAACTAGGACTTCCTGGTGTCCCAGCGTCTCCTGCCAGGCGCTGAGGGCTAACCACACCGCCTTCAATTCCAGCCAGTTGATGTGCTTGCTGGCGAGGTCCCGGGGCCAGAGGCCGAGACGAAATCCGGAAGCAGGTGCGCTCCCCAACCTGACTGGTTCGCGTCAGTGCAGATGGACCACTGGGGCGGAGGGGAGTGCAGGGGCACGCCCAAAGCTAACCAAGACAGGTCCGTCCACCGCTGGAGGTGGGGCCAGACCAGAGGGAGAACAGGGACCTGGTCCGTCAGCCCGCTGGAGGATGGGCGCCAGTGCAGGAGAAGGTGAAGCTGCAGCGGGCGGGAGTAGAGCCTGCCGAGGGGTAACAGATCCGCCGCCGCACTGAGGAGTCCTAGGAGCTGTAGCCAGACCCTGGCTGGGAAGGAGTCTCCTATTTCCACCTGCCGAGCGAGATCGGCAATCTTCTGTCGCCACGCCACCGGGAGGCGCACCAGGTTGAGGTCGGTCAGGAAATCCATCCCTAAGTGGACGAACCTGCGCGAAGGCGTAAGATCGGACTTGTCCGGATTGACCAGAAACCTGAGCAGATGGGGAGGGGAGAGGAGAGAATCTCTGTCGTCTTCCAGGGTCACGGCGATCAGGTTGCGCAGGAGCAGATCGTCCAGGTAATTGGAGGCCGGGCTCAAGGACCGCTGCCAGAACGTGGCCACCACCGCGTCGAGGAGCCTCGTGAAGACCCAAGGGCTGATGCTGAGGCCGAAGGGGAGGGCTCGGAACTGGTACACGACCCCGCAAAAGGCGAAGCGCAGATATCGGCGGGAGGACGGGTGAATGGGCACATGCAGATACGCGTCCGCTAAGTCCAGGCTGATCACGAAGTCCATTGGCCGGACCGAAAGTGCGGCGCAGAAACGTACTTATTTAGCGCAGACAGGGCTTGGGGACGACAAAGAGACGTCTGTAGAAGGCCGGGGAGTTGTGACGGGAGACTACCTCTGTGGCTGCCTTGCGAAGCAGGGCCTCCACCTCTCTGAGAAGAGTGTCTGCCTTGAGCGGGTCGCCGGGCAACTGGGTCCAGAGGGGGGGACCTGCGCAGTGGCTGAGGGGACTGGAAGGAGATCTGAAGGCCTGTGGAAACGGTCAAGAGGATCCAGGGGTCGTCTGGAAACAGCAAGCGCCAAGTGTCACTGTGGAGGGCCAGCCGCCCGCCGACTGGAGACCTGAGAACTGTCGGCGGGGGCAGGGGGGAGGGGAAGTCAGCGGGCCCGACCGCGCCCCGACTTGCGGGCACCACGGGACCAGGAGGCGAGAGCAGCAAGAAAGAACCGCTGGGGCCCCTGGGGGGGGCGAGCTCTACCGCGGGAGCCACCGGAGGGTCGAGGGAAGGGTCTGGAGGACCGCAGGGCATGACCCATGGCCGTGCGGGAAGCGCGAAAGCGGGAAGTGGAGGAGGCGGCGGCGGGCTGAGGCCACAGATCCTTGGACGCTTCCTTGACAGAATGCCACGTGTCCCCAAAGAGCTGCGAACCCCCGAGCGGGGCCTGGCGGAGCTGAGACTTCACTGCTTTGGGAAGGTCCAAACTGATGTGCAGGAGGGATCCTGGCGCCAGAGGTCACAGTTGACGGCTGCTGCCATGGTGTTAGTGGAGGAGTGATAAGCGGCCCGGTTAGCTGCCACCAAGATGGAATGGATGCCACAGAGGGGGGACGAGGCCACCAGGTCCCAGGTGTCCTCCAAACAGCCTGAGTTGCCAGCTCCTAGAACCCGGAGCAGGCCAGGGAGTTACGGATGAGGGTCGCGAACAGCAGCAGTCGGCGGAAGCTGAGCAGGAGGAGGAGATGCTGCAAGATGTGTCTGAGGTGCCGACCAAGTGCATTTCGTCCACGGTGACTTTGGACATCATTGCTTGGCCCAGTAAAACATGTATTTCGGAGTCCCCTAGATGTAGGCAGAGGGCGTCGGGGTCAACGTCCAGAGACCACCTGTCCTGCGATGCCAAGAAAAGGGGCGACCGACTCCGGAAGCGTGGGCCAGCTGAAGGGGCAGACGACGGGGTGAGGAGGCAGCGAAACCCCAGAAGGCCTGGCGCTGCTCGGCCGACACAGGGGCGGGGGGAGGGTACCAGAATCCTGACGGTCCTGCTCAGAAGCCGAAGTGTATCGCTAGCCCCTCTTGGACTAATCGGAGCGGGGGGGGGGGGGGGGGGGGCATAACTAGGGCTTGTTTACCACGCTCAGACAAATCGGAGCGTGGGGGGAGCGTGACTGAGTCTCGCTGGCCCCGCCCGGACAAATTGGAGCAAGGGAGCGTGATGTGACTGAGTCGCGCCGGCGCCGCCCATACGAATCATAGTGGTGGGGGGGGCATAAGTGTGGCTGGCCGGGCCCGCTCGGACGAATCAGAGCAGGGGGGGGGAGCGCAATTCTAGGGCTCACGGGCCACGCTCGGACAAATCGGAGCGTGACCGAGTCTCGCTAGGCCCACCCGGAAGAACCGGAGTGGGAGGGAGGGGGACGGAAATATGGCTCGCTGGGCCCGCTTGGACGAATCGGAGCGAGGTCGGGGGGAGAGCAACTCTAAGGCTCGCCGGCCACGTTCGGAAGAATCGGAGCATGGGGGGAGTGTGACTAAGCCTCGCCGGCCCCGCCCAGATGAATCGGAGCGAGGAGGGGGATCAATTCTAGGGCGCGCTGGCCACGCTCGGATGAATCGGAGCATGACCGAGTCGTGCCAGCCCCCACCTGAACGAATTGGAACGGCAAGGGGGAGGGGGGGGGGGGGGAACATACGGGTCCGTCAGACGAATCGGAGTTGTGGGTTGTGGGGGGGGTGGGGGGTGGGGGGGGGGAATAGGGCGAATCGGAGCGTGGGGGCAGCGTGACCGAGTCTCGTCGGACCCGCCCGGAAGAACCGGAGTGGGAAGGATTGATTGATTGTACATTGCTTAACGTCCCGACAGCAACAAGGCTTTCTCAGGACGTGCCTGCACTGCTTGTGAAAAAAACTAAACAGAACATTGAATGTATGTCGCTAGCCGGTCAAATACGTTAAATAAACCTAACACATGGGGCCTAAATAAAGCTAAGACCATTTAGCAACACACATCCAATATCAAGAGCTACAGGCAGTGCAGACAGTAGGGAGAGTTTTAAAAAGGCAAATACAGGTGAATGGACAAAGGGTAGACAGAAACACATGCCCCAGAATAGAGAGAAAAACCCACCCTGCGGGGCTGACCAGGGTGACCCTGGGAACTTAAAAATACCTAACCCCACCCAAGTCCCCCAGGGCAGACCCGGGTGAGGAGTGGGAAGGAGGGGGGGGTGGGGTGGGAGGGGACGGAAATAAGGCTCGCCGGGCCTGCTTGGACGAATCGGAGCGCGCTGGGGGGGGGGGGAGGGGGGGGGGAGCAACTCTGAGGCTCGCTGGCCATGTTCAGAAGAATCGGGAATGTGGGGAGAGCGTGACTAAGCCTTGCCGGCCCTGCCCAGATGAATCAGAGCTAAAGGGGGGGGGGGGGGGGGGGGGGGAACGAAAGTAAGGCTTGCCGGCCCACTTGAATAGGAGGGGGGGGGGGGATGAGGTGGAGGGAAAAGCGATAAATCTTGCCTGCCCCGCTCGGAAACCTCGGAGCAGGGGGAGTGGCTCTGCAGCTCACTGGCCCCGCTCGGAGCGTGGGGGCAGCGTGACCGAGTCTCGTCGGGCCCGCCCGGAAAAACCTGAGTGGGAAGGGGGGGGGGGGAACGACGGAAATAAGGTTCGCCGGGCCTGCTTGGATGAATCGGAGCGCGCTGGAGGGGGGGGGGGGGTGAGCAACTCTGAGGCTCGCCGGCCACGTTCAGAAGAATCAGGAGCGTGGGGAGAGTGTGACTAAGCCTTGCCGGCCCCGCCCAGACGAATCAGAGCGAAAGGGGGGGGGGGGGGGGGAAACGAAAGTAAGGCTTGCCGGCCCCACTTGAACAAATAGGAGGAGGGGGTGGGGGGAGGGAAGAGCAAATCTAAATCTCGCCTGCCCCACTTGGAAACCTCGGAGCGGGGGGAGTGGCTCTGCAGCTCACCGGCCCCGCTCGGAAGACTCAGAGCAGGGGGGGGGGGGGGGGGAAGGAGCGTCTCTAAAGTCTGCGTAAAAGGAAAACACTTACCTGGGGGCCGCAAGGCCCGAATGACGAAGCGAAGACATCCGAGCTAGAGTGCGTGGATGTCCCGAAGAGGGCGGGGTAGCTGGGGCCAGGAAGTACGCTTGCGCCGGTAGAAGTCCCAGAGCTGAGACCAATGCTCCTCCCTCCAAACGGCACGCACGTCACAAGTCCGACCCGATGCACAGACCGAGCACGGGAGGCAGACCTTGTGGGAGTCTGTGGACCACCGAAAGTCCCCGCAGTGAAGGCAGGTCTTCATTAACATACTCGCCATAACGCCACACCGTAGCAGGCACAATTTTCTCTACTTTCCACAAGTACACACGAGGCCGAAGCCAACGGAAAGTCCAAGGCAGTAGAAACCATAAAAACCGAGTGAAGCAAGACGAAACCGGTCGTAAACAGGAGCTAGGCCAAAACACAACCACACACAGTCGAGCTAAGGGTGAAACTGGCAGGCTTCCGCCCAACACGTGACCGGATAGGGAGGGAAGGGGAGGCCACCCGGGGCTTCTAGGCATGGATCCCCGGTGTCTCCTCCCCAGTTGTGCAGGGGACACAACTTATGCTTAGGCTGAAATCAGTAGGCTAAAGGGCATCTTCCATATAGCAATGCCATCGGTAATGTATTTTGAGAAAACAAACACACAGCACATTAGCAATATCAATCATCCATCACAAACTCAGCCAAACAGTGTCTTGTACATAATACACTCAACTTTGATATAACAACTCTGGACATAATGTAATGCTGATAGAACATTAACAATACAGACAACACATTGTATCACGTACATAAACCATTCCAACACAAACACACAAATAGTAAATGTCAGGCCCCATGCCATTTTATTAATATCAGAAATTCACTGTGTTTATGTCATTCTACCCCTGACACACCACAGCAAGTGATGGATAGACCATGATAGTTCAAGAATGATGCCAGAATAGCTTGGCGCCTATGGGCACCAAGCTATTCTAGCATCACCCTTGAACTATCTTGGTTGATCTGTGTCCTACACTGCAATGCAGTCTTCAGAGGACAAAAGCAACATTTGGGGAATTCGGTCTTGGGGTACAATGAGTAAAGCATGCCACTTGCCATAAGAATTATCAGCACTGGACTGTTAAGCATTTCATTTTGAAATATGTTTATTAATATGTTTTGGTAGCATTTTTATCTTGCTATGCATAATATGCCCTGCAAACAAGATGCAGTAGAAGACTGGTGCCTCACTGACTTGGTGTCACTAAAGCCTCCCTGTACAGTTTACAGCCACTGGTGCTGTTTACACTCTCAGCCACCAGTCCAGTTTGCAGGCACCGGTAAAGATTAGCTGATGTGAGATGGCCTTAGTTGTCTGCTCAGCATTAAGCCCTAATAATCACTGATAACTGACCAGTACAGTATTAGAGCCAGTGGTACAGTTTACACTTATAGCCACTGGTGCAGTCTACACTACAGCCATCAGTACAGTTTACAGCCACTAGTGCAGTTTACACTTAGTGCCACCAGTAGGTCAAACCGTACAACATAATCAAGCTGAGATAAGAAGCAATGCCACTGACCATGGCCACTTGTGGGTCGACAATCTTCATGACAATTTGTGCTTGCAGCAGAGCAAAGGCCAACTGGGGGTTCTGCAGCAGCATGTTGCGTGCTTCATTTGGGTTGTTCTGGATGCACAGCTGGGAACAAACACATGAATAAAAACTTCCTTACACACGGTTTTGTGCCTTTCGACCTTACGTTACTCTAGTTAGGATCCTACATTTTCATCACATTGTAAGTATTGATAGAGTCAATAGTTGGACAGATGTATTTAAGGTTTGTGATTTTGAACCATATGTCATCCATAAAGTACAAAATCACAAATCAGCAAACGTTTGTTAACTGTTGCAACTAACAAGACTCCCTAAACACAGCATGAATAATAAATACAGGTATAACTATTCTGCTTAACCCTTTGGCTGTCCACAGCGTTTTTTTTTTCGTCACGATGATTCCTGCAGGAATCAGCGTGACACAAACTGCTGACCGCAGCCAAAGACTTAACACTGTATCACAAAATTGGAACTGGATATGTGATCAGGTATGCTCCCACATCGATACTCAATGAATAGAAAGTACTCTGGCCAACGTCATCCTTAACTGTGCATAGGCTAACTTAGGCATGCGTCAGCCAGTTCAACTACAAGGTAAGTTGATCATCACATTACCACTATCGTCAAGAAAGTGGTCTCACTTTATGGCTCCCATGGATCATGATAAAATGTGGATGGCCTGTATAAAACAACAGAGTGAAATTCAAAGTACTAGCTAAGCTTCATGACCCACACAAAAGCAACAGCAAATCGCCCCAGCCCCTGTAGTACCAAGACTCATAAGTTTAAAATTATCAGAAGTCTCCATTAAGGCATTATCCATAAAGTAAGCAATTGTCCTTATCAAACTATCTGCATCATACATTTAACCCATTTGGGGCCAACACCCTACGGCAGGAGACTGACTGACCATGATAATTCAAGGGTAGTGCCAGATTAGCTTGGTGCCATCAGGTGCCAAGTTAATCTGGCACTGCTCTTGAATTATCATGGTCAATCCACCTCCTGCAACTGGTACAGTCGTTCAATAACACTTCCAAAGTTTGAGAAAACCACCCATGGGGCTAAAAGGGTTAAGAGAATGTTTTCTCACGATGGAGGTGGGGCAAGGGGGGCAGGTTGACGTCTGCCAGCTTATCCAGGGCAAGCCTAGTGCCAGTATGGCATATGAATCCCAGCAGCCACCATGAAAGAACAGCACTGCCTTCAAACGTTGAATGTTGAGCCTTAACCCATATCAGACTGAGGCTAAAAGCTTCAAGTTTGTACACTGTCACAAGCAAGCTACATTATAGTACTTACAGATAAGGATATAGACCAGTGGCTTTAGTTCATTGGTGGTGCCAGAATAGCTTGGCCCTTGAACTATTTTAGTCAAACTTATTTGACACACTGGTGTATTCCGAAAGATAAGGGTTAAAGTGTAATTGGCATTTTGTATAGCTTGGCCAACAAACAGCCTCTAATAAACACTTCATATGGCACTATGAAACTAGCTTGGCCAACAAACAGCCTCTAATAAACACTTCATATGGTACACTATGAACTAGCTTGGCCAACAAACAGCCTCTAATAAACACTTCATATGGTACACTATGAACTAGCTTGGCCAACAAACAGCCTCTAATAAACACTTCATATGGTACACTATGAACTAGCTTGGCCAACAAACAGCCTCTAATAAACACTTCATATGGTACACTATGAACTAGCTTGGCCAACAAACAGCCTCTAATAAACACTTCATATGGTACACTATGAACTAGCTTGGCCAACAAACAGCCTCTAATAAACACTTCATATGGTACACTATGAACTAGCTTGGCCAACAAACAGCCTCTAATAAACACTTCATATGGTACACTATGAACTAGCTTGGCCAACAAACAGCCTCTAATAAACACTTCATATGGTACACTATGAACTAGCTTGGCCAACAAACAGCCTCTAATAAACACTTCATATGGTACACTATGAACTAGCTTGGCCAACAAACAGCCTCTAATAAACACTTCATATGGTACACTATGAACTAGCTTGGCCAACAAACAGCCTCTAATAAACACTTCATATGGCACTATGAACTAGCTTGGCCAACAAACAGCCTCTAATAAACACTTCATATGGTACACTATGAACTAGCTTGGCCAACAAACAGCCTCTAATAAACACTTCATATGGTACACTATGAACTAGCTTGGCCAACAAACAGCCTCTAATAAACACTTCATATGGTACACTATGAACTAGCTTGACCAACAAACAGCCTCTAATAAAAACTTCATATGGCACTATGAACTAGCTTGGCCAACAAACAGCCTCTAATAAACACTTCATATGGTACACTATGAACTAGCTTGACCATGAAGCCACCAGCACTGTTTACTGTTAATCCTTTGGCTGTCGGTAGCGGATTTTGGTGCGATGATTCCTTATGGAATCATCACAACAACAAGAAAGGCAAAGCCTTTATGGCTCACGTGTATGACTGATTCACACATGTGTGACCATAAGTAAAGGGATGGCTTCTGCACCAACAATATCCATGTTTTCTCAAAATTTAATATCTGTGAAACCCCTGTGACCCTTTACCTTTGCAACGAGTCAACTAAATCAGTATACATAGGAAGGTCTTATCACCAGGTACCTTTGTGCCAAATTGTATTGAAAAGTTTTGCAAAAATGTTGATAATAATAATTGTATCAAAAATTGGCCTTTTTAATTTTATACACATTTTTCCAAGGGGTCATCCAAATTAGTATGCATAGATAAGTCTTACAATCAGGTATTTCTGTAGAAAAGTCTTACCATCAGGTATCTTTGCACCAAGTTTTGCTTTGAAGATGTGAATAGTATCTGAGAAAAAATAAATTATGTCAAAATACTTTAACGTTGGCATGTTCTCAGAGACTATTCAAGCCACAGTCTTCAAACTTGGCCCAAGGATACTTTGTGGCAAGACCTTTCTAAACATTCCAATTTCAGTGACCTCTTACAAAGGTCAAGGTCACAGGGATCAGGAAATTATCAAAAATGAATTTTTTTTTCTAAAATGTATTTTTTTGAAAGTCCTTTCGCAAACATAAAAGAATGGACTGAACTCGAGATGCCAGACTTGCTTGCCACCGCCCAAAATAGAACTCAGTGGAGAGCACTGTCTGTTGCTGCTGCCTTTCAGTCCCCCCAACGCCCAGTTCGGGCAAGGGACTGATGATGATGATGATGATGATTTTTTTGAAAAATACTTACCGATGGCATTACTATCTGGAATACACTCTATTGCCTATAGATTTCAGCAAAAGTTGTGTGTAGCACACTACTGGGGAGGAGACACCGGGGATCCAAGCACTAGGACCCCGGGTGGCCTCCCCTTACTACCCTATCCCGGCGAGCACAGGGCGACCTCGTCAGTTTCACACTTAGCCACAAGAGGCAAGCGGGGCAGGTGGGAGGGCCATCCGAGTAATGCCATCGGTAAGTATTTTTCAAAAAAATACATTTTAGAAAAAAAAATTCATTTGTTTTTTCAAAATACATTACCGATGGCATTACTATCTGGAAGAATGGCGAACAGGCGGAGGGTGCCGAACCTAAACCATAACCCAACCACTCCGCCGGCCCCATCGAGAGAGAACTCCCGACGATTTCAGCTATGACGTAACTAAGACGCCAGCGGCGCTCGGAGGGAGTGCTGGGCCGCGGAGAAGTCGCCCACTCGTGCCAGGGAGTCACGTTGGCCGGATAGGTCTCTAAGGCGTGCGAAAGTGGAGTCTGAGCGCCAGCCACCCGCTGTCACAATATCTTTGACCGAGCAGTTGCGGTCCAGGGCTAGACTGGTGGCTACTGCTCTCACTTCAAGCGCCCGGATTTGTAAGAGCTCAGCGCCGCGTGGGGAGAGGTCCTGGTAGGCTGACCTAATCACCCACCGCGGCCAGGATGACAAGGTCTGGGCCGAGATGTCGTGTCTGCCCGCGGACAAAGGTAGGAAGAGGCGCGAGCGCCCCCGGCGCTGCGGCTTAGAGCGGCGCAGGTAAATCCTTAGCGCCCGCACTGGGTCCTGTTGCCGCGATCCAGGGGAGAGGTCCGCTCCACGGAGGGGCCGTATAGTTAGCATCTGAGGGGCCGCCGCGGGGCGGCGGTTCCAGGCCAGGAAGGACGGATCGGGCAGCAGCTGAGCAGAGCCGTCGGACCGAAGCTGCAACAGGCTGGGAGCATCGAGAGAGCGTGAAGCTCGCTGACTCGGGACGCTGTAGCGAGAGCCTGAAAGAAACAGGTTTTCCGGGTCAATCTGAGAACCGAGCCAAGGGGAGGGGTTCAAACCGGTCCGTATTCAACCACGTCAGTACCCAGGCAAGATCCCACCGGGGTACTAGAGAACGTGAAAATGGACGTCGGAGTTCAAAAAGAGCCAGTAATTCCGACAGATCCGTGCAGGCGCCTGGGTCCGAAAGACTCAGGTGGCGGTAGGAGTCCGCGATCATAGCGCGGTAGCCCTTGATGGAGACCGGGGCTAAGCCTTGGTCGTCGAAGAGCCACAGGAAGAACTCCGCCAGTTGGTGGGAGGCTAGGTTAGTGGTAAGGAGTCCATGGGAGGCGTACCAAGTCTGAAAGACCCTCCACTTGCCTTCGTACACCTTCCTTGTAGAGAGTCTGCGGGCTGCTGCAATTGCCGCCACTGCAGCCTCCGAGAAACCTCTAGCGGCGAGGGCTTGCCGGACAACCTCCAAGCGTGTAGGCGGAGGCGTTCCGGGCACGGATGGAAGAGCTGCTGACGGGGCTGCTTGAGCATCGTGGGAGGGATAGGAAGCTCCAGGGGAGGGTCCGTCGCAAGCGCGAGGAGGTTCGTGGTCCAGCTCTTGGTCCAGTTGAAGGGGGCCACCAGCAAGAGGACCGCCGAGCATCCTAGAAGCTTCCGCAGCACCTTCGGAACGAGGACTGATGGGGGGAAGGCGTAAGCAAACAGGCCGTCCCAAGGGATGGCGAGCGCGTCCACTGCCCAAGCGAGTGGATCCGGGACTGGAGAGACGTAGACCGGGAGCTGGTTGTTCCATCTGGTGGCGAACAGATCCACTAGCGGCGTTTCCCAGTGAGAGCAGATCAGGCGAAAAATATCCGGGCATAGGGACCACTCCGTGTGGAGCAACTGTCCGCGTCGAGACAGGGCGTCCGCAATCACGTTGAGGTGGCCGGGGATGTGGCGTGCACGTAGAGTAATGCCCCGATCCCTGCACCAGAGGAGAAGGTGGTACAGTAGAATGCAAAGGGAGGGCGAGTGAGTGCCCCCCTGATTCTGTATGTAAGCCACCACCGTCGAGTTGACGGAGAGCACGAGGACTTCCTGATTGGCCAAGGTCTCCTGCCAAACGTCGAGTGCCAACCCAACTGCCTTCAGCTCCAGCCAGTTGATGTGATTCCCTAACAGCTCCTGAGGCCAAACGCCCGAGGCCGAGAGAAAATCCGGTAACAGGTGCACGCCCCAGCCGGCCTGGCTCGCATCTGTACAGAGAGACCACCGAGGCGGCGGGGAGTGTAGGGGCACCCCCGAAGCCAGCCAAGCGAGGTCCGCCCACCTCTCGAGGTGAGGACGAGCCAGAGGAGTGACTGGTACTAGATCCGACAGAGCGCCCGAGGAGGGTCGCCAGTGAAGAAGGAGATGTAGCTGGAGAGGCCGAGCATAAAGTCTGCCCAAGGGAAGCAGGTCCGCAGCCGCACTGAGGAGGCCCAGGAGTTGAAGCCAGACCCTGGCGGTGAAGGAAGAACCCATCCCCATCGAAGTCGCTAAGTCGACGATCTTCTGTCGCCTGGCCAGATGCAGGCGGACAAGGTTGAGGTCGGTCAGGAATTCCATCCCCAAATGTAGAAACCGTCGAGAGGGAGAAAGATCGGATTTCCCCAAATTGAGCAGGAACCGAGACGACGCAGAAGGGAAAGCAGGGCATCTCTGTCCGTCTGGAGTGCTGCAGAAACCAAGTTGCGCAGTAGAAGGTCGTCCAAGTAATTGGAGGCCGGGCTCAAGGAGCGCTGACGGAAGTAGGCCATCACTGCGACGAGCAGTCTTGTAAATACCCACGGACTGATGTTGAGGCCGAAAGGAAGGGCGCAGAACTGGTAGACGATCCCCCCAAAGGCAAACCGAAGGTACCGGCGAGACGATGGATGAATCGGGACGTGCAGATAGGCGTCTGACAGATCGAGGCTGATCGCGAAGTCTATCGGCCGGACGGCCGCACGGAGTGTCCTGGCCGTCTCCATCCTGAAGCGAGGGGCCACTTGCCGCCTGGTTTGGGGACTAGAAAGAGTCGCTGTAGAACGCCGGAGAGTCCTGCTGCGAAACCACCTCTGTCGCCGCTTTGGTGAGGAGGGCCGCCACTTCCCCGCGCAGAGCGTCTGCCTGTGTGCTGTCGAGCGGTTCCTGGGTCCACATGGGTGACCTGCGAAGAGGCGGAGGAGACAGGAACGAAAGTTGCAGGCCTGAGGTAACCGTGGAAAGAATCCAGGGGTCGTCCGGGAACAGCGATCTCCAAAGATCGCTGAAGAGCGACAGCCGCCCGCCGACAGAAGACCCGAGTACTGAGGGCGGGGGCGGAGGCGGGGGTGAGTCAATGAGCCCGACCGCGGCCCGATTTACGGGCACCGCGGGGCCAAGAAGGGCGAGGGGCGGGGCCGGCCTGAGGAGCCTGGAATGGACGGGCCCGACCTCGTGAAGATCCGACTGGAGGAACGGAGGGCCTGAAAGACCGCCGGGCACGACCCCCGGCCGGCGGGGGGCGCGAAAGCGGGTCGAGGCTGGGGTAGATGCCGGCTTGGGCCACAAGTCCTTGGAAGATTCCTTAACGGTTTGCCAAGTGTCGCCGAACAGCTGAGGACCACCTAAGGGGGCTTGACGGAGCTGGGTCTTCACTGACAAGGGAAGGTCCAAGCAGAGGCGCAAAAGGGTATCCCTCCTCCAGAGGTCACAATTGGCAGCTGCTGCCATGGCGTTGGCGGAAGAATGGTAGGCAGCCCGGTTGGCCGCTATCAGGATGGACTGCACGTCACGGAGCGGGGACTGAACCTCCAGGTCCCACGTATCCTGTAGGCACTGCAGGGCTGCCTGGGTAGCCAGTTCCAAAAATCCCGAGCACGCCAGCGAGTTCCGCGCTAAGGAGGCGATCCTGTCGAGAGGCCGAGGCCACGAGTTCTGGACGAGTCTGCGGCCGCCCGCCTGTACTAAGGCCGCCGCATCCACCGCTGGAAGAGGTATGGCGAAGGCTTGGGAGTGTCCAGCGTACCAGGTCTGGCGGAAGCTCAAGTTGATTCCCACTGGCCATCGAGCGGCGGTAAAGTATCCCGTGTCGCCGAAAGCGTCGCTTCGCAGCTGGGCGAAGAAAGCATCGGTGAGGTCCCGGAAGCCGGCTGGCTGCGGGAGGGACTTGCGGCGCTTGACTTGCCTCTGCGCGTCGACCATGGCCGAAGCCTGTCTCTTCGGAGGAGGCGAAGGCGGACAGAAGTCGGGAGGTAGGTACTTGGCGATAAGCCTGGAAGCCTCACCCAGGGCTTGGACCATCTGTGATCCGAGCGATGGGCCGGCAACGTCTGACGAGGCGGAGGCCGACGAGACAGCGGAAAGGCAGGACGGAGATCCAGCCGCCGAGTCCTGCAAGAAGATCGCCGAGGCCGAGTCCGTCGGATGAAGGCTGAGGACGTCCGGTTCCAAAAACTGATCCTCTCGCGGAAAAGACGAAAGGGGCGAGCGGCTACGAGAGCGCCGCACCGCCGCTCGCGAGGTAGACGCAGCCGCCCGCGACGCACGCAAAGAGGGGCGCCGCGGCGACGGAGGGACCGTGGCAAAGCGACGGTCCACCTCGAAGTCGGGATCCGCACGCGGAAGCCGACGTGAGTGACAAAGCCGCGATCGGAATACCGAGGAAGTGGCCTGGTCACCCCCTGGCCCGCCCGGGAGAACCGGTGCGGGGGGGGGGGGGGGGGGGGGGCCGCAAAGTGTCTCTCCTAGCCCCGCTCAGGAAAGGCGGAGCGGGGAGGGGACGAATACTGGGCACGTGGCCCCACGTCCGATGCCTCGGACCGTGGGGGACGCGCGATGATGTCACCCGGGCCCGCCTGGTCGATACGAGGCGGGGGGGGGGGGGGGGGGGGGGGGGAGACAGTCTAGGGTCACGCCAAGCCCGCTCAGGAAAGGCGGAGCGGGGAGGGGACAATTTATGAGCCCGCTGCCCCAGCTCCGAAGCCTCGGAGCGAGGGTCCAAGTCACACCGGGCCCGTCTGGTCGATACGAGACGGGGGGAGGGGGGGGGGGGGGGGACAGTCTAAGGTCACGCCAAGCCCGCTCAGGCGAAGCGAAGCGGGGAGGGGACAATTTATGAGCACGCGACCCCCGCTCCGACGCCTCGGAGCGTGGGGGGCGAGAGTCAACCGCACCCCGGGCCCGCCCAGGCGAGACGGGGCGGGCGGGGGGGGGGGGGGGGGGGGAAGAAAGCGAAGCATGCCGGGCCCGTTCGGAAAACACAGAGCGGGGAGGCAGCATTACTAACGGTCTCGAGTCACGTTCCGAAGCCTCGGTGCGTGAGCGAGAGCTTTTCTTATCACGTTTACTCTCTTTCTTATGCTTGCGTTCAGTCACCCGCCCCCGCTCCGGAGACCTAGAGCCGGGGGTGGCCGACGAACGCTCAGCTCTCCCAGACCGCTTGCCCGAAGCAGAGCGGGGAGTGGGAAACGATATGGGGCTCAAGCCACGCGCTAACGAAGCAGAGCGTGGGGAGCGTGACTCCGAAACTCGCCTACCCTGCTCCGAAGACTCGGAGAGGGGAGGGAGAACCTGCGAGGTAATGGTACAAGAAGGGGACTTACCTGTGGGCCGGAAAGCCCGAACGACGGAGCGGAGAGGAGCCCGAAGCGCCGAGGGAAGTACGTCCACCCGTGGAGGATCCCAGGGAGACAGAAGCGGGCGAGGGGGCCGGTCACGCCTGTAGAAGTCCCACATGCGCGACCACCGGTCTTCCGTCCAAGCGGCGCAAACGTCACACGTTCCGTCCGAAGAACAGCCCGAACACGGCAAGCAAGAGTCGTGTGCATCGTCCGGCCACTGTAAGTCCCCGCAAAGGAGGCAAGTCTTCGACACACAAGAAGCCAAAAGGCCCTAGGCCAACTACGCAGGCGAAGAAAGTCAACCGTGCACAAAACAGCAGGGCACAAGTCATGTGCGTCGTCGAACCCCAAGGCCAGACCAAGGGTGAAGCTCACAAAGTCAGAGCCGGTAAAAACCGGTCGGCGCACAGTTCACAATTAGTCCAATTGCCAAAAGGCAAAGCCACGAATGTAGTGAGTCCAGGGCTGAATCGAAAGACTCCAATTCAAGCCCAAAGTCAAAAACCACTGAAGACGAAAAAACCCGTTGAACGGAGAAAGGCAAAAAACTCGACCGTCCCCGGTTGAGCTATGAGTGAAACTGACGAGGTCGCCCTGTGCTCGCCGGGATAGGGTAGTAAGGGGAGGCCACCCGGGGTCCTAGTGCTTGGATCCCCGGTGTCTCCTCCCCAGTTGTGTGCTACACACAACTTTTGCTGAAATCTATAGGCAATAGAGTGTATTCCAGATAGTAATGCCATCGGTAATGTATTTTGAAAAAACAAATAGCTATTTTTACCACGGCCGAACGACCACTGGCCCAGAACATTGACTCACTTTTGCTTTGCATGTGAGCCAAAACCTGCTACTGACAGCCAAAGGGTAAAAAACAAAACACCAATGCAAGTAGATGTACCTTCATCTGTTTCATCAGCTCAAACATCTGTTCTGGTGGTAAGCTGGCCACGGCTCGGGAGATGGCTTCAGGGGCTTTCTCTGGCTCCACTGGCTCTCCAAATGGGGACTAAGAAAAACACGCGACACAACCACCATCAACACTGACAGCAATAAAGTTAGATTTCATTCATCTTGATATAAAGAATGCAGGGCAAGTTAAAGCATTTATCCCTGACACTGCAGCAGGAGGTTAACCCTTTGGCTGTCAGTAGTGTTTTTTGTACAATTGTAGCGATGATTCTGCCGGACAGCCAAAGGGTTACTCCACCATGTACATTGGTGCCTCAAACTGATTTGTCACCACCTGTGAACTATCATGGTTGACCTGTCTCCTAAACTGTTATGCAGTCTTATCAGGAAAACCCCAAATTTAAATATTGTGACCTAATTCATGACTTACTTTTGATTAATAGTTGCTTCTAAAAACTCATGAAAAGTTTAGACAGCAAAGTACTGTTCTTTTCAGCTTGGCATTACAACAAACTCGCTGACCAGTAAGAACACTCTGTTGTGTTTGTATGGCATCTCATTTAACCCATTTAACCCCAACAACCTACAACAGGAGATGAACTGACAATGATAATTCAAGGGTAGTACCAGATTAGCTTGGCGCCATGAAGCGCCAAGCTAATCTAGCACTAATCTGGAATTATCATGGTCAATCGATCTCCTGCAACTGGTAGTTTAATAGTGGTCAGACGACACCTCCAAAATTTGGAAGATGCGGCTGTGAAGTTTAATGGGTCAACACAACAAAACTGTAACCACTAAAAACCAAGCCATTTATAAGACCACATAGTGTCTGCTCTCTAACATTAAAAACATCACAAGATGATGAGGAAATTATAAAACACTTCAAGGTAAACAAAGACATTTACTAAACCAGTTGCGGGATGTTGCCACAGTACCACAGTGACGATGACCAGTTTCCTTACCTCCAACACCATGCCTCCCACTGCCTGCTGCATCCCTTTCAACTCTTCCTTGCTCTGCTCCCCTGCCGCAAATCCCACGCGCAATGGACGCCCGTTAAAATCGTGGTTGTTGAGATTGCGCATGGCGCTCTGGGCCGTCTCCATGTCTTGGTACTCACAGAAGCCATAGCCCTTGGGTTTCCCTGTCTCTCTGTCATACACCAACCTGCACAAAGCATCCAATGTCTGGTAAGCTACTGGTCCCTGGGACATAACTGTGGCTGTCTCAGGGACAGTGGGTGAAAATGAAAGTTGACCACACAAGATGTAATCAAAGGCCAAACACAAAATTAAAGCCCACATGGCTCACGTGCACGACCGAGACAAGTTCTCAGACCTGTGACCTTGACCACAGGTTACTAAAATGAGCAACAGCAAGTGTTGAAGCGTCTTGATATAATCACAGAGGTTGGTCATAGTCATGGTACCTGAAAAGTCTTACATTCTATCATTGTATCAATAATATTAATAATAATAATAATGACAACTTACTTAATAGTGCTGATCTACTAAACTACTCTTTCAAACGACTAAATACTTTTTTGGGTTGTTGTTCCCAAATCACTTGATCACATAGGGGCCTGACGAGTGGTGCTTTGACTAAATGCAAATCCACTGCGCCACCGCATGCACGCCGCACCGCGTAACTAGCTCAAGTCAGAATACAAGGGAGGAAACGAAATGCATGCGAAGTGGCGATGCACTGTGATTCTGGAGCAGTTTTCAACCCTCAAAGCAACCATCCGCCTAAAACCGCAAACTGAACAAACTCAGTAGATATTTTGCCACAAATCTATACCTACCTTGTCTGCCGATCAAAACTGATAGTCTAGTATCACTATCAAGGCTTTTTGCACAGTCAAACATCATTTTAGCAGACGTCCATTTGTCAGGTTTCAGATGTGGCTGGAAATACGCCTCATGCTCATTTTTCATTGGTTTATGTAAATTAGCATATCCAATGAAATTAAAACAAGAGTGCATCTTAATTCTTACTGTTGACATGACTTGAACGTGCATGTAGCAATCGCTTTAGGTATATATCTCCCGCAGCCCGAAATGCTCTACTTCAATGGAGTCTGGTTTAAACACTGCTCAGCTGTCAATATCTTCTCGAGTAATTCGCTTCGACTTTTAGAGTAAACATGGCAGAAAACAATGGATGCACAGCAGTGCCTCTTTCATGGCACTCTACTAAAGGGTTTAATGTTGAACTCTAGATGTTGAGAAAGAGGTCTGGGGATACCTAATAATAATAATAATACATGGTATTTATATGGCGCATTTCTCATATTTATAATATAACTCTATGCGCAGGCGAAAACGACACACACACGCACACAGAGTCTGCAGGGGGGGAGGGGGGGTGTACAGAAAACCATAGAGATTACATGAAAGTCTGAGAGAAAAGGGAAGTTTTTAACTTTGCTTTGAACTGCTTCTCTCCACCGACTCGGGCAACATCTCCCTTCTTACGCTACTCGACCTTTCTGCCGCCTTCGACACCATTGACCACTCTATCCTCCTCCACCGCCTTCGTCACTCCTTTGGCATCACTGACTCTGCTCACTCCTGGTTTCTCTCCTACCTCTCTGACAGACAGCAGTCCGTCATCATTGACGGCGTCTCCTCCAACCCAGTCACGCTCTCCTGCGGAGTACCACAGGGGTCCGTCCTGGGCCCGGTCCTCTTCACACTCTACACCTCCCCCCTGTCCAACATCATACAGTCTCACCACATACGCCACCACCTCTACGCTGACGACTCACAACTACTTGACAAAGACAAACTCGACAACACTCAGTCACTACTGACTCGCACCGCTGACTGCTATGAAGACGTGAAAAACTGGATGACAGCAAACAAGCTTAAACTGAACGACGACAAAACGGAAGCCATGCTGGTAAGCACCCGCCAGAAACTTTCCCAGCTCCCTCCCTCTCTCCACCTTCAACTCGACAACACCCCCATCTCCCTCAGTGACTCGGCCAAAAACCTTGGCGTTATTCTTGATTCCTCTCTTACCATGACCAAATTTGTCTCCGCCACTGCCCAGGCATGCTACTTCCACCTCCGCCGCATCAGTCAGATTAGAAAATACCTCATCACCGAAGCTGCCACCAAACTTGCTGTCTCTCTCATCCTATCTCGCATCGACTACTGCAACTCTCTCCTTGCCGGCCTCCCTCACTCCACCACTTCCACTCTCCAGCGCGTCCAGAACAATGCTGCCCGCCTCGTCCTCAGAAAGACAAAATCCGACCACATCACACCCCTGCTCAAACAGCTTCACTGGCTTCCCATCCCACAACGCATCCAATACAAGATTTTGTCTCTCTGCTACAAATCCCTGAACAACTGCGCTCCTGCCTATCTCTCCAACTTACTTCACCCCTACACTTCTTCCCGCTCCCTCCGCTCCGCCTCCGACCCTCTCCGTCTCCACATCCCTCGCACCAAGCTCAGCACTTTCGGCCCCCGCTCCTTCTCAGTTTATGGTCCTTCCACCTGGAACACTCTCCCACTCTCTCTCCGTCAGAAAGACTCTCTCTCCTCCTTTCAGTCCGCCCTCAAAACTCACCTCTTTCAACAGTTCTAGCACTATATCACCACACTCCCCACAAAGTTGACTGTCGCAATGTATTTTACCATTTGTTGTATGTGAGTCGTTGTCTAAAGCGTGCGCATGCGTGCGCGAGTTGTGAGTGCGCGCTTAGAGTTATAATTATTATAAGATAAGCGCATTATAAATACCGTAATTATTAATTATTATTATTATTTTAACTGCGTAAGGGGGGAGGCATTTCTCAGCTCAGTTGGTAAGGAATTCCAAATTAAAGGAGCAGTACATCTGAAAGAGCGTTCACCAGCAGGTTTGAGATGGTACTTTGGAACTTTGAGAAATTTCTCTCCTGATGAACGCAGTGAGCGAGAGGGCTGGTAAGTAATTAGACTGGAGGAAAGGTATGATGGAAGACTGCCGGCCACAGCTAGAATTTTGCATGTGCCTTTCGTTTCCTCCCTTGGATTCTGACTTGAGCTAGCTACGCGGTGCGCACATGGTGGCACAGCGCATTTGCATTTAGTCAAAGCACCACTCCTCAGGCCCTATGCTTAATCAGTTCTAAATCGAAACCCACAGAGCTCTAAGGTTGAAATTCCCTTATTTGGGAGTTGTTCTCTGAAGACATGACATTTGTGCAGGCTAGAGTGACCATTATACTTGTATAGTCCAAAGGTGGTGCCAAACTTTCCTGGTAAAACAGTGAGTTTGAAACACCGTTAACACTGGTTACCTGCCTTGATCAACAAACAGGTTACCTGCCTTGATCTGTCATGCATGTATAGCAGACCAAAACAGATAACCTGTCAGTTGAAGTATGGTGTTAACCCATTAAACCCCACAGCCGCGTTTCCCAATGACTAAAGTATGTACCAGTTGCAGGAGATGGATCGATCATAATTTAAGGGTAGTGCCAGATGAGCATGGTGCCTGAAGGCGCCAAGCTCATCTGGCACTACCCTTGAATTATCATGGTTGATCCATCTCCTGCTGTAGAGTGTTGGGGCTTACTTGGTAAATCACTGAAAAGTATTCATACCTGAAGCTAGCAACTGGTCCCACTTGGTTGAAGATCTCCTTCAGCTGCTCCTCAGTTGCATCGTATGGTATATTTCCCACTAAATAAAAAAACAAGATCATTGTATTTGTAGAGCGTGAGCTAATAAACTAATATAATCCAACAGAAAGCTGCAGAGGATGGATACTAGTATACTAGCTTGGACAATAGCCACATGGCAATGTCCATAGATGTCCGATTGCTTTGTCAAGTTCTGGCACCTTGTTAGTTCACTTTCTTAACATTATAACATTAACACACTTAGGTCTTATTTCTATTGTTAGAGTAACAAAGCAGGTGGGGCTGAAGGGGTCCACTTTTGGACACTAATACCTAGGTCAAAAATCAACTCAGCATAAATCTACCCAGCACAACTGGCTTAGTCAGTAACTGCACTTAGCATGAATCTTCCCAGTGTATACTTTTAGGTCACTGCTATTCACTAATTCACTTCAGGAAGATAAATTTCTCGGCTGAGTGTATTCAAGCCCGTGTCCCTGTGGTGTTCATGCGGAGTAGTTTTACAAGTGTGGAATTGCGGTTAACACAAAATTATACTAGATCCATAACCAGGTGGGTTCACGCTGTGTAGACTTACAGTTGCACTACTTCGACCCCTTCAGTGTAAACAAAGGCAAGCAAAACTGAAACTGGGCAGTTTTAATTTGATAAATAATCTGAACACTTAACTTGCTTTTCAGTAGTCCACAAATAAATGATTTGAGAAGGGGCATATGATATAGCCATTTTAAGTTTAAAGCCTTTACTGCTAAAGTTACTGTTATTAAGCTCTTTTGGTTGGGGATCCAACAGGTAACAGCCCCGGAAAAAGCACAGCATAAAACAACCCTTTCTACAGAATCAACTGTCATATCCAGTCCAATTACTGGGCACTTTGGCAGTGCCTGCTAGTGCAAATTGGCACGTGTATAATTTATCTTCCAGAACTGGACACAACCCAGCATATGTAGATGACTGAGTGCCAAAAGGTGGATGTGACAGGGGCAACACTTTTCCTTTACAATAAACTATTTAAAAAAAAACCTCTGTTGGTGTGGCTGTGGTGTATGTGTGATAAAAGCTTGGCGAAATACATAATACTATAAGTATACAGCAGCTGGCAATATTTTTAACGTACGATCCAAAAATGTGTGAAAAATGCGCTGAAACAATGGCGTCAAAAAAGGACACTGCCAAACTGCATCGTGAAACCCTGGAAGTAACTGACACCTACCTCAAGATTTTGTAAAACTGCTTCTAACACAGCATAAAGACGTGCTAAACTAAGATGTGAAAACAGTTTTGTTGCGAAATACGTCCTGACAAAGATGATTTGATGGGAAATACACGTGGTGTCGGACACCAGGGTCACTCGGTAAGATCTTCGCTGGTTGAATCGATACGTTTACTGAGGCAGCGTTTTGGTTAGAGATTACCAGTTCATCACAAATAGTCAGATCAAATACTGTTCCACAAGATCAGCATCAAGGAGGCTTGATTAAAACTCGGGTCTCAATGAAATTTGCTTCTTTAAAAATGATCAAAATATTCAGTAAGAAATGTTGTCCGACATTTTCACCAATTTTACGAAAATTGAAAAGAAAATCAGATCCAGATTTTTACATGACTCGTTTGAAGCTCACGTGACACCGCCATAACTGATTTATTGATCGAAAGAAGCATACATCTACCCGTGGAGCCTGTTGAAGTATGCCCACAGTAAAAAAAAATAAAAACCTGGTGTCTGACACCTGTCTGATTTTATACACCAGTTTGTCGCATGTTGAAGGCTTAAACTACGATTTTTCCTTTGGTGAATATGCGCATTTACCTGACAAGAACGAAAGGAAATGATTGAGTGTGTATTGTTCGCTTTAGGCTGAGAAGTTTTGTAGTATTATTATAATACTAGTAATGGATGAATGAATGTAGGGCAACAAAAATCGTTTCTTACCAAATGTTGATTTTCAGTCAGGCTGGTGTCTGACAAAAAGATTTGTTTGACATACAGGGGTGGGGGGGAGGGGGACTTCTGATTTTGTTGTATCAAAGAAAAATGCATTTTTCATTTTGTATTTTTAAAGTTTCAGTATGTGGCACAAGACATCCTGCCTCAAAATGCCGAGTCTGATTACTTTGTGTAAGGCTGATGTCCAACACTAAAAACTTTTTGCTGCCATTATTTTTTTTGTTAATACAGTTAATTTGAAATGTTATGACTGGTGGTTATTTTTTTAGTGTGTGCATGTCCTTTTGTGTGTCTTGTCATTTGACTTTGGCAACATATTGACAATAGGAGAAAAAGTTTAAAGGTTGGTGTCAGACACCGGGCCTTACATCAAAATATCACTGATTAACAATGTACAACACAATTTTACTGAATTAAGACAGATTATCTATAAGGAGATCTCCCCTTTCTAATGTGCACAGAAAAAGGTTTTAGTGTGAGGGAATTTTTAGGAAATCAGCAAAGTTTTTGTGTAAGGTTTGATGTCTGATACCCGACATACTTTTACATTCTTTTGCCAAAAAATGAATTTTTCTCTAAAATGTATTTTTTCGAAAAATACTTACCAATGCCATTACTACAATGAAACAACCTATAGCTTGCATAATTTTAGCCCAAAAACTTACGATGTGTACCTTTAGGGCCAGGGGAGGCCACCAGGGGTGCCGTGACCTGGTACCCGGGTAGCCTCCCTTCCCAAACTGCCAGAGCGGCCAAGCCAAACCAGTTCTTTTCGTTTAGCTGACTAGCGGCGAGCGGGGCAGGTGGGAGGGTCGTCCGAGTAATGGCATCGGTAAGTATTTTTCGAAAAAATACATTTTAGAGAAAAATTTATTTGTTTCCTCAACATTACCACCGATGCCATTACTACAATGGAGAATAGCGAAAAGGAGGAGGGTGTCGCGTAACCCAGTAACCGACCGAGCTAGCAAGACCCGTCCTCCCTGGCGCAAGCTCCCGGTAATTTTAGCTAAAAGATTACCCACGGCACCGAGAGTGCCGGAAGGGAGTGTTGCACCGCCGTGATGTCCCCCACCAGGGCCAGGTTGTCTCGCTGGCCAGCCAGGTTACGGAGGTAGAACCGGGTGAAGGTCGACTCAGTCCGCCAGCCTATGGCAGCCACAATGTCTCGGACAGCACAGTTGCGGTCGAATGCGACACTAGCAGCATTGGCTCTAACCTCAAGGGCCCGGATGTGTAGTCGCTTAGCAGCGTCGGGGCAGAGGTCTTGGTAGGCGGAGCGTATCACCCATCTTAGCCAGGAAGAGATCGTCTGGGCTGAGATGTCTTGTCTACCTGGGGACAGAGGGAGAAAGAGGCGGGTGCGTCCCCGGCGGAGCGGCTTGGTTCGGCGTAGGTACACGCGTAAGGCTCTCACCGGGTCCTGTTGTCCGACTTCCTTGTTGGGGTCTATCGGCTTCAGCGTTTGTACAGTGATCACCTGGGGGGCTGTCAACGGGGACTGATTCTTGGCCAAGAAGGCCGGGTCCGTTAGCAGTTGCACGGAACCATCCGACCTGAACTGCAGGCAGGCAGGGTGCGCAGAGAGCGCATGCAGCTCACTCACTCTGGAGGCCGTGGCTAAGGCGAGAAGAAAGCAGGTCTTTCGCGTAACGTCGGCCAGGCTTGCCAGGGGAAGCGGCTCGAAACACTTAGAGTTCAGCCAGGTGAGTACCCAGGGTAGGTCCCAACGTGGAATCAGGGAGCGGAGGGCAGATCGCTGTATGCCGAAGTGGGCCATAAGGTCAGCGAGGTCCTTACACTTGCCGGGGTCCGCTCGGCCCAGGTGCCGGTAAGTGTCGGCGATCATAGCGAGGTAGCCCCTGATGGTGATCGGTGCCAAGTGCTGTTCGGCGAAGAGCCAGAGGAAGAACTCGGCCAGTTGGGGGGAAGTCAGATCGGTAGGGGAGAGGCGACGGAGGTCGCACCAGGCTCCTAGTACTCTCCACTTTCCCTCGTAGACACGCAGGGTCGAGGGTCTGCGGCCTGAAGCGATAGCTGCCACTGCCTCACTCTAGAAACCTCTAGCGGCGAGGGCTTGCCGCACAATCTCCAAGCGTGTAGCAGGAGTCGCTCGGGGCACGGATGGTAGAGCGCCTGGCGTGGCTGCTTGAGCATCGTGCGAGGATTTGGAAGCCGCAGCGGGGGGCCCGTGGTGAGGTTCAGGAGGTCGGTGGTCCATGACTTGGTCCAGCAGAACGACGCTACTAGCAAAAGGATCGCGTTGCACCCCTTGAGCTTGAGAAGGACCTTGGGAACGAGGATAGAGGGAGGGTAAGCATAAGCGCAGAGGCCATCCCAGGGGATGGAGAGCGCATCGACTGCCCAGGCAAGGGGGTCCGGGACGGGCGAGACAAAGAGGGGTAGCTGGCGGTTCCACCTTGTCGCGAAGAGATCGATAAGGGGGGTCTCCCACGTGGCGCAGATCATCCGAAAGATGTCCGGGCGAATCGCCCACTCGGTGTGGAGGAGCTGACTGCGCCGGGAGAGTGAGTCCACGAGGACATTCAGGTGGCCGGGGATGTGTCTCGCTCGGAGAGAGATGCGGCGATCCTCGCACCAATGGAAGAGCTGGTAAAGGAGAATGCAGAGGGAAGGGGAGCGTGTCCCGCCCTGCTTCTGTACGTAGGACACGACAGTAGAGTTGTCGGAAAGGACGAGCAGCTCCTGGCGTCCGAGAGTCGGTTCCCAAGCAAGGAGAGCTTGCCACACCGCCTGTAGCTCCAACAAGTTGATATGCTTGACCGCAAGGTCTGGTGGCCAGCTGCCGGAAGCCGTGGCAAACGTCGGCAGCAGGTGTGCACACCAGCCAGAGCGGCTGGTGTCGACGCAAAGGGACAACTGGGGGTGGGGGGGGGGGGGGAGGCGTAAGGAGAGGGAATCCGGACGCGAGCCAGACAGGGTCTGCCCAGCGGAGGTGTGGAACGAGCGAGGGAGGTACCGGAACGGGAGCTTCGATGTCGCCAGTCGAGGGACGCCAGTGAAGGAGTAGATGAAGCTGAAGCGGGCGTGAGTAGAGCCGACCCAGGGGAAGGTGATCCGCAGCCGCGCTCATCAGGCCTAAGATCTGCAACCAGACTCTGGCGGAGACCGTCTCTTCCTGTGAAACTAGACGAGCCAGGTTCGCCATCTTCTGGATCCGCGGTTCCGGGAGTCGCACCAGATTGAGGTCCGTAAGGAACTCCATGCCAAGGTGGACGAAGCGGCGGGATGGGGCGAGATCCGACTTGCCTAAGTTGACTATGAAGCCGAGGGCTGAGATTGAGGCCGAAGGGGAGGGCACACAACTGGTGAACGACGCCGTCGAATGCGAAGCGCAGATAGCATCTGGAAGCCGGATGCACGGGAACGTGTAGGTAAGCGTCCACCAGATCCAGGCTGACAGCGAAGTCCATGGGTTGAACCGCGGCACGAAGGGTTCTGGCGGTCTCCATGTGGAAGGACGGCACTGCGATGAACTCGTTCAGCACTGAAAGGTCGATGATCGGACGCCACCTGTTGCCGGGCTTGGGGACGAGGAAGAGGCGACTGTAGAAGGCGGGTGAGTCGTGACAGGACACCACCTCCGTGGCGTTCTTCCGCAGCAGGGCGGGGATCTCTTCTCGAAGCGCAGCAGCCTTGAGGCGATCTGAAGGGGCAGATGTCCAAACGGGGCTGTGCCGCAGGGGCGGCGGGGTCTGAAAGGAGAGCAGGAGGCCCTCGGAGACGGTGGACCGGATCCACGGGTCGTCCGGGAACAGCGACCGCCACACGTCGCCGCAGGTGGCAAACCTCCCGCCGACTGGAGTCCCAGGAGCGGCCGGCGGGGGCGCAGGAGGGCGGGAGTCACCAGGCCCGGCCCCACACCGGGCGGGCTTGGGCCAGGCGGGGGCGGAGGCGGGGTCGTGGGGTGGGCGGGCGCGGCGGACGGCGGGGACGCGCGGAGGAAGGCGGCGACGCCGGGAGGGCGTGGTGGGCGGGTCCGGCGGTCCGCAGGGCGCGACCCTGGGCCTTGCGGGCGGCTTGAAAGTGGGAGGAGGTGGCGTGGGCAGGCCAAAGTTCCTTATTCACGTCTTTCACCGACTGCCAGGTAGGACCGAAGAGGAGGGGATCGCAGAGCGGAGCCTGTCGCAGCTGTCTCCGTAGGTCCTGCGGGAGGTCGGGGCAGATGGCAAACACAGCATCCCAGTGGAGCAGGTCGCAGTTCGCGGCAGCGGCCATAGTGTTGACAGAAGCGTGGTACGCCGCTCGGTTGGCGGCCACAGCCAGAGCGAGGAGGTCCCCTAACAGCGGCGAGATGGAGAAGTGCCAGTTACGCTCCAGAAGGTTGACGAACGCTTGCGTGGCCAAGTCGAGGAATCCAGCACAGGCGAGGGTGTTGCGGATGAGGATCGCCGTCCGCTCCAGGCCAGGAGGGATGCAACGGCGGGAGGCGCGAAGTCCACCAGCTTGCTGCTGAGCGGCAGGATCCACTGCGGGGAGGGCAGTAGCAAGGGTCTGGGAGTGTCCAGCATACCAGCTGTGCTGAAAGGCGATGTCCAAGTCCGCCGGCCAGTGAGAGTCGGAGAAGAAGAAGGCCATGTTGGAGCCTGAACCCTGCTGCAGGAGAGCGGAGAAGGCGTCACGAAGTCCTTGAAACCCCGGGGGTTGTGGCAGGAACTTAAACCTCTTAGAGGGGCGATCACCGTCCATGAAGGCCGAGAGCTTCCTCTTGGGGGGCGGCGACGGGGGACAGGCATCCGGGGGAAGACACGAGGCAATCAGATGCGCGGCCTCGTTGAGCGAGGCAAGGGTCTCCGCCCTGGTCGTCCTCAACGTAGGCGACGAAGGAGCCGACGGTGAGAGAGCGCGCAAGGAGGTCAAACGGTTGAAGAGAGCCGAGGCGGAATCCTCCGGGGCGATGCTGAGGGAGTCCACATTGACGGGCGGCGCAGGAGGCCGATGCACCAGGGGCTGGGGAGGCGGGCGCCGACGCGAGGAGGAGCGAGACTGGGGCGAACGGCTGCGATGGCGTGTGCGGCGAGACCGACGAGTGGAGCGTCCGCGCGAAGGAGAGCGGCGAGCACGTGGTCGACGGCGCGAAGGGGAGGGGGAGCGGGAAAGGCGGGGGAGGGACGCCGGGGGGGGGGGGGGGGGGGGGGGGGAGGGACAAGGCCGGGAACAGGGCAGCACGGACGACGAAGAGGACACCGACCGGGAAGAGCGCCGACTGGAAGAAGGAACCTCCGAGGCCCGAGGGGAAGACAGACGAGGAGGGCAAGACGTCCGCGAAGGTGAAGCGGCGGGCGAAGCCAGGCATGAGGAGCGAGCAGAGACCGAAGAGTGCTTGCGGCGGGAGGCGAGGACCGAAGACGAAGGGCTGCGGGTCCGAGGCCGGGAAGCCGAAGTCCGAGGGGGCGTACGTGGGCGAGGGCTGCTTCGCGAACGGGTCTACGAGGGGCGAGTGGTTGAGTCCAGGCGGTCGCGAACCCAGGGCTGCACGTCGGGGGTCGTACGCTGAAGCCGAGGGTCCGGCGTCGGGGAGAAGCGGCGTCCACTTCTGTCGAGGGTCTTTTGAGGCTTGGGTTCCGCAAGGCGGGGCGAGCGAGCTCGCTGCGGACCTGGCTCGAGCGAGCTGGTGCGCAAGGGGGGGGGGGGGGGGGGGGGGGGGGGGGGGGAGAAAGGCGTCCCCCAACGTCGAGAGTTGGGGCTTGTTTGTTTTCCGCAAGTAGCTTGACCATACACAGTCGTAGGTAGCACTGCAGAGGGCTAAAGAACACGTCTACATGCTGCAAGCTAAAGGAAAGAACTGGTTTGGCTTGGCCGCTCTGGCAGTTACCCGTATGGGGTGGGAAGGGAGGCTACCTGGGTACCAGGTCACGGCACCCCTGGTGGCCTCCCCTGGCCCTAAAGGTACACATCGTAAGTTTTGGGGCTAAAATTATGCAAGCTAAAGGTTGTTCCATTGTAGTAATTAAATGGCATCGGTAATGTTTTTGAGGAAACAACTTAAAAACCACTGCAGTACCTATCTTTTGCTTCAGTAGATTTATTTGTCATATCAAGTAGAATTCAATTCACCATGACACTGATTCCTATTCATAACTTTGTTTTGAAGTCTGTCCTCAATGTGTGACTACCTTTTGGCACTTAATCAGATACAATGAATCTTTATTTTACAACGGTATAGGCATTGACGTCGTCATGTATCCACTATGAGAAGCGCTAATGAGCCATGTATAAGAAGATGTCCTTTTGCCCCCAAAGTAGCAGAATGAAACAGTCAGCTCCAAACAGTGGTTTCCATCTGCCTTCCTGGATGTTTTTGAATCAAGGTTTTCCCCCTTTCTGTAACTAAAAGTAAAACCGATCTTTATTTCCTCTCCTCCTCGCTCCCCTTCCCCACCCATAGTCTCCCCTGTTCCCCGCCATAAACATGATATGTTGCTTTTTTACCCCTTATAAGCCAACAAGAATACTCAACCCTTTAAACGGCATAATCTCCACCACAAAAGTTGGCTGCTACTGCTATTGAAGAAGACAAAATTATATGAAGTATCATTAATCGCAAGTACGCATAACCAAATGTCTGATATAATAATCATCTAGATTTACCGAAGACAGATCTCTGAGCTCGTTCTGAAGCAGTCATTGCAGGTGGTTGATTGGGCTGACCTTGTTGGCCCATGCCCATCTGCTGCATTGCTTGACCAAATAGGAACGCCATTTTGGATTTTGTGCAGAACGAAAACACATCTATACATACGAGACTTAAACAAAGTTCACATTTCTACAACATTATTTACTTAGAAATATAAAATTGTATTTAAACGTCTTTAAAGTTAATAAATTATATTTCTTTATCCGAAAAATATTTTATTTTAACTCTCGCCCTACCGAGTTCGGATTTCGTCTGCAACAGCGTTGAAGGTTACTGGCCCAACATGGCGGGTGCCGTATTGAAGAAGGGTATCTCTTACCTTCAGAGCAAAGAATTTAGATCATACCTATGCAGGTGAACATGTGCTTTGTTTAAGCTACATATGATACGCGCAGGTTCAGTTGCATTTGTTGCAGTCGTTTGTTTGGATTCTTGTACAACATACAACTGCTGACAGTGACATAGTTTTACTTATAGTGTCAACTCGCAATTTGTGCCGGATACGATTGTACATACCCGCTACGTCCTCTTGTCTCGTCTTGTTTGTATGTGTATGTGCGTGTTTGATTTGAAGCCATGTATTAACTGATCATTTCACTTATGATTTACAGGATTTTTTATTTATAATGTACAGTCAACTAATTTTATTAGTGTAAAACACGATACCACAGGTTTTGAAGGTGCATGTACATTACAATAATTAAAATAACCACAAATCTGCAGCAAGTGTAAAAGTGCATCTAAACAGCACTTGACTTTACTCACCATGAAGCTAACTGCATGCACACATTGTTGTTTGGATTTTGTTTGGTGCTCTGGTAACCTCCCTCGATCTGTGATGCATGACTGTGCATAGTGGATAGAGGTAATGAAGTAACCACTGTAGCAGAATAATATGGGAAAGTGCAAGTTTTTATAGAACAGCACTGTGCAGCATGCAGTTTTCTTCTTCCTCAAACACTCTTTATATGGACAGCCAGGTCTCCTCTATAAATGCTGCCGTGCGCCGCAGGTCCTCCAGGCCTCCATAGAGCTTGCGGGACACCCCTGTCTCTTCCGGCCAGTGTCTCCATCTGAGGGTTTTGAACGTGGGGCAGGTCTGTAGCACGTGGTCTGTTGTCATGCTACCAGAGTTGCATGGGCACTGATCTGACTGGCCAATTCCAAACTTGGTGTGGAGATGCCAGTTCAGTTTGTTATGGCTGGTGCGTAGTCGGAAGATAACTACCTGGTCCAGTCTGGTCAGTAGGTGATAGCCATCTGTTTTGTTATAGCTGGGGTGTTCTCGCAGCCACATTCTTTTCTGCTTGTTTTTTATGATAGCCTTGGCTTTTGCATATGACATTGTTTTGTCTTCTTGGGTTGTTGAAGATCCCTCCTTTGCTAGCCTGTCTGCAGTTTCATTGCCTCTCACCTTGCAGTGTGCAGGTATCCACTGCAGCACAACCATGTGTGTTGTACAAAGGGAGGCGAGTGCCAAAAACGGATCATTTAGGTCCTTGTCTTTGGGTGTTTTTAGGGCCTGTAGGATGGCGTCGGTGAGAAACACAATGGAGTCAGATGTCTCCGGGCAGTTTTTCACTGTTACACCAATTTTCAGGGCTTCTGCTTCTGACCTGTAGTTGGTGGCGTATTTGCCGGTAGCGAGAGAGATCTCTGCTTCTCTCCCTCCTGGGTACTTAATGTAGATTCCGGCTCCTCCGTCTGTGACAGCGTCAGTTGCAGAACCATCCGTGTACACATGGGTCCAGACCTCTTGTAGGTAGTGGGTCTGGATGTGCTCCATCGTGTAGGATTTGCGTTCTGTGTCACACTGGGTACCCTGCATGCAATTTTAACACATGCACTATAATTTGTATTATTCTGTAGTCATACAGCCAGCTGGTTGATCACCTGAAGAAAAGGTATAATCTATTTTAAATTTAATTAACTAACGGATGTTTATTTTTGTGCTTTGTTTCATATTTGCTGCAACTTGTCCTATGCTTGCTATATTCTGGTGGCTACTGATACACAAACAGCACTGTAAGTATTTATTGGTGATGATTACATCCTTAAGTTTCATTAAATGTAAGTTTGACCATTTCCCGGCAAATGTATTCAATTCAGCTCAATTAAAAAAAATGTATTTATCCCTTGAGAGCAATTACCAGGGTTATAGAGTTATTTGTGTGCAATATCAGTTATCATCTTTGTACTGTATAGTTTAAAATGCTTGTAAGTTGTATATCTTTTGTTAATGCTGGTATATTTTGACTTGAAGGATAGTTTTTGCAGTTCTTAAAGTGAGCTGCAGTTAGCTACAGTTCTTGTCATGTGAAAGTGGCATATGGCTGTGCCAGTACACATAGTTCACAGTGAATGTTGCTCTGTCATTCAAATTGTATGCACAGTCACACTAACTTGACTTAGAAATCAGAACCGGTAATGGTCACACTATGTACTGGCAATGCTTGTATCAGCACTTTGTGTTACAATCTTGTTTACTAAAATCTGTACCACAGAGATTGAGTGAAAAGTCTTTCACTCTATTAACCCTTTTCATCATGATACGCTACTGCTTGAAATTAATATGACTATGAATAGGGTGGTGCCAGAATTATGAGAATATTCTGGCATCACCCTTGAACTATAATGGTTCATCTGTCTCCTGATCTGTAATATAGCTTGCATAGGGCGAAGAAATTTTAAAAGATCAGCTTCAGGATATAATGGGTTAATAAAAAAAAAGTAGAACTAGAAGAGTAACTATTACATTGTATGAATAGATCACTTGAAACACTGCCTCAGCAGCTCACCTTGAGACAAAGGAGAGGCCTTTAAAATTAAATCTTCACTTAATTTGTTTTAGTATGTGTTTTTTCTTCACTTATTAACTTATTTTGTTTTAGCATGTTCTTTTTTTCCTTGACATCATAAACACTGTTGCATGGCAGTTACTGTTGGCTTTGGCTTTTATTTGTTTTATTGTACTGACTCTACTTTGCAATTCATCTTTTATTTTACAGCACTTTTGGGGGCCAGGTGAGTGAAGACTTTAGTTATCCTACAATATTCATGTTGCGATTTTTTTTGGTGTTGTTGTTGTACACTTGTAATACACCCATATACTTAAGAACAAAAGGAATGTGACAGCATGGAATGCTCAGATAGGTCCAGTTAACTTTTTGTCTATTTTGAGTTTATTTCTGGATCTCACAAATGACACATTTAGCACCTAAAATAGCCAAGCAAACGCACTGCAAACAAAGCTTGTTTGGGCAGATCTCGCTGCCAATAGGGCTTGTC